>VOPJ01013331.1:0-20457 GCA_014673585.1 Semibalanus balanoides
GACAAGCTGCGTCTCAATTCATGACAACATCCTCGTCTGGGGCCTAAATGAAGACCACGCCGCTCACCTGGACGCATGCCTAACGCGGCTCGAGGATCGGGGCCTGACGTTGCGCAAGGAAAAGTGTCACCTCGGGAAGACGTCCGTATCCTGGTTCGAATGGATCTTCTCAGCGTCAGGGATGTCCGCAGACCCACGCAAGATAGAGGCCGTGCGCGTAGCTGGGCGGCCACAAAACAACGATGACGTCAAAAGCTTCCTGCAGGCGTGCCAGTACAACGCCAAGTTCATGATGGGGTCAGATCACGCATACGCACCAAGAATGACCTACCCATCCGCGTATCACACGAAGCACGCAAGTTCGTCTGGGAGAAGACCAAGAAACGAGCCTTACCAGGCATCATGACGGGCCATACGAGCGAAGACGGCCCGTCAGGCCCTTCAACCCGAAGCTGCCCACAAAGCTTGTCACGGACGCTGGACCAGAGGGGTTCGCCGCCAGCCTGTTTCAAGTCTCCAAGGACGGCACCTGGATCCCTGTAAACCATGCGAGCCGCAGCTTCACACTCTGTGAGCAGAAGTACAGCTAATATGAGAAAGAGTCTTTGGCACAAGCATGGGGAATGAACATACATCGCCACTACCTACTCGGCATCAAGTTCGAAACGGTCACTGACCACAAGCCACTCCTGAGTGTCTACAACGGCAAGGCAAGAGGCAACGCCAGAGTCGAAAGACTCAAGATCAAGACACAAGCTTTCCAGTCGAATGCGCAGGGGAAAGGTCATCGGAATGGAAACCAGGGAAGAGAACGTGCGACACGCAATCCCGTCACCCGAAACACTGTCGACGTATCAAGACGACCAACTGACAGAATGGTGGTCGAACACGAGACGAGTCTCGTCAACGCTGTCATCTGGTGCGACTTGGCCAGGAGTTCTCACCAAAAGCATGATCCAGAAGGCGCGCGCAAGACCCCTTGAGGCGCTCCGTGAAGGTCATTCAACGAGCTACATAACCAAGACCCCAAGAAATCCAGCCCTTCGGCAGCTGTTCCGCGAGTGACTACCGCAGGTGGGCTGATGCGCAGGGACAGGGTGTTTTTTTTTTTTTTTCTTCATCCCAGCAGGGGAGGCGGAGCCAGGCGCCGGCAGCCTCCGCACCCGGGCTCTCGAGCTGGCACACGAAGGACACCAATGGGTAGAAAAGACCAAAAGCCTCCTACGATCCAGGGTGTAGTACCCTGACATGGACGTAGCCGTCCAAGATAAGGTCAGCAGCTGTATTGCTTGCCAAGCCACGGTCTTCAAACCAACTAGAGACCCATTGAAGCCCAACAAGATGCCAGAAAGGCCCTGGCAGAAAGTCGCCGTCGATTTCTGGGGACCGCTATCCAGCGGCGAGCACCTACTCGTCGTCATAGATGAGTACAGTAGATACCCAGAAGTTGAAATCACCAGCACCACCAGCGGCCTGGCAACAATACCACTCCTCGTCAAGATCTTCGCCACGCATGGCATCCCAGATGTCGTAAAGACCGACGGCGGACCGCCGTTCAACGGACACGAGTTGACCGCCTACGCCCGCTGGGCTGGCTTCACGCACCACAAAACCACGCCTGAGGACCCCGAAGCCAACGGTCTTGTGGAAAACTTTATGAAGACAATAAAGAAAACCTGGCGGTCGGCACGTGTCGAGGGCAAGAACCCCAGACAAGAACTATACAAGTTACTCCGACAGTACAGGGCGACGCCGCACACATCCACAGGCGAAGCCCCAGCCGAACTACTCTTCAACCGAAGATACCGGGCGTGCCCTACGAGCGCGACATGGGCGCGACCCGGCTCGGCCCTAGCGCCCCCTAGATCCGCTCCTGGTAAGTGCTGCTGAAATGATGGTGATATTTGTTTCTCGAGAAGTCACTTAGCTCTTTTTTATTTGGAACAATGACGTCATTATTAAGCTATATATAGAATAAGCAAAATATTTGTAGACAATACTGGCGACTTGAACGAAAACCATAATTTTGTTATCGTGATCGTAGCAGGTTATCCAGTTATCCAGCCAAGGTTCGAGAAATACAAGTAGTTTTTCTCCAAGGACCAACAATGAACACAATCTTGAAGTCGCTGTAAGCCAATCAGCGGCGGCACTAGCCTAGATGCATTTCGCAAATTGTAAACTAAATTGCTTAAAAACGGTGAAATTTTTGGAAAAAATGTTTTAGTAATTTATACATTTCAATAACGGCCAAAGATCATGATTATCTCAGACTAAAACCAATACAAAGGCGAAAAAAATAAGAGTGGTGCTGCCTTTTCAAGAGTCCCATATACGTCTTGTGTGCCCAATTTCAATGATTTTCCGAATCTATGCTCGCACGGGTCTGATTTAGTATGCTATTCGCCAATAATTTATATATCACATGTCTAACCGTTTGGACGCAATTACAAATCCTACCTTTTCAAATATTCAAATAGAAACACATCAATTCTTCTTCTTTTTTGTATTTATCTAAAGATAGAAGAAACAATTTTTGAACAGCAACGACACGCCCTAACGAATACATGAATGCATGACAAATAAATAACACACATTGCGCCCGCATAAACACTCTCGTGCATTAACATGGATCCATTGCTCAAAATAAAAATAAATAGATCAACAATATAACACACAGATATACATAAGATTACTCAAGTGATCTATTAATTCAGTTGAAAGCATCAATCACGACTCGCAAGCATTTTCCGAAAGCTATCATGAGTCATGTCCTTTTCCCACACCACAGGCATTAAACTAGCAAACAAACATTCAGGCATGTAGCCAGGATTTTGCTCAGGAGGGGGCCACGTCGGAAAAAATCAAATTTTGATCCTAAAATCTCATTCTATCTAGTTGTGAAATCACATTTTGCTCCTCAGCATATATTGATGACCGGGGGGGGGGGGAGGGGGTAGCGGTACTTACGGTTTTCAGAGATCTCATTCTATCTAGTGTGAATTTATTTCGCTCAGGGGGAGGGGGGCCATGGCCCCCATGCCCCCCCTTGGCTACGTCCCTGCAAACATTACCTTATTATATGTCTGTAAATATCCAATGATGCTTGGCACAACGTTTCCCACGTGTTGTGCAGCACGAGCCCTTCATGTCACAGGCTGTTACATATCTCTATAGCCCTATATCTCTATAGCCACCTCTATAGCCCATTACTAGAACACGCTCAGATCTGGGCGCGGGATGGCCTCTGACGAACAGAGCGCCATCTGGTTCTGTCTGCCGAGAGGCTCCAGCGTCAGGGGCGCTGCTACACGGCGACCGTGCTCGTTATCGCAGATCAGGCGCGCCAGGCTGGCCTTCCGCACCTCCCTCAGCTGCGGAGCGCTCAGACTGCGCTCGTAGAAGAGCCGGTCACCATCGCGCAGTCGCCGGAACTGGTCGGCGATGACGCACTGGAAGGTGGGGCCGACCTTGGCGGAGGGCGCGCGCCGCTCCAGCATGCGCCCACCACAGGTCGACGGTCAGCGGACTGCGTAGGTGTCCGCAGCTCCTCCAGCTCCGGCTGGGTCATCACAGCCTCCAGGTGGCCAGTCGGTCACAGCGTGGTCAGAACACAGCTGCCGCACGGTGGGCGTAGGTTGGCAGGCCCAGGTCCCGGCCGCGGAGCACATTAACGGCGTCCAGCTCCAGCGAGGGATCCTCATCAGCGACGCCTGACGCGACCTGCCTCGAGGTCGAGGATGACGTCGATGACGAGGTGGCCCGGAGGACGTCCAGGAACGAGCGCGTCGTCCGCCGGGTGGTGGCGGTGACCCGGCGTTGCGGAGACTCCCTCAGCCGCTGCCAGAACCGGAACGCAGCCCCGGCGAACTCAACACTGACCGTAGGGTCGGCCATGGCTCCAGCCCCGTCCCCGGCGGCGGCGGCGGCACCTAGCACGTGCGGCAGGTACTCGCGGTAGGTGATGTGGTGCCACTCGGCCACCACCACGCGGCGGGCCACCTGGAACACTTGCTCGTCCCCCCAGAGCGGGTGGCTGCGCCGAGTAGCCTCCGCCACCCTGTTGTGCTCCCGTCGCAGCAGCTGAATCAGCCGGTCCGACGCGGACGCTGCCGGCGATGGGAAGGCCCGGCTGCTGAAGACGGACTCAGCGGGCGTCCCCAAGCTCCTGCCGCCCACCCCGGACCGGAATGTGTTTCTGAGGATGTCGCGGACGGTGATCTCGGGGATCACCATCTGGACGGGACCGGGCGGTCCTGGCAGACCACGCGGGCCCGGGTGTCCGGGAGCTCCCGGGGGACCATGGGGGCCGGGATATCCGATTACGCCTCGCTCACCCTTAGGACCAGGATGACCTTTCTTGCCGTACTCTCCCGGCATACCATATGGTCCCGGTTCGCCGCGTGGGCCGATCGGGCCCTGTGTTCCCTTTGGTCCGGTGGGACCGGCCGGTCCAACGGAACCCGGCCGTCCATCTGTACCCTTCGGACCCATCGGCCCGGGACTGCCTGCCACTCCGGCTTTTCCGGTGTCACCTTTCTGGCCCGGATTTCCAGCGGTTCCAGGCACACCCGGTACACCATTGAGGCCAGGTTTTCCAATGGGCCCAGCAGGCCCCACGGTTCCGGGATGGCCTTTCTTGCCGTCCTCTCCCGGCGGACCAAATGGTCCCTGTTCGCCGCGTGGGCCGCTCGGACCCTGTGCACCACTCGGTCCGGTGGCTCCGGTCGGTCCAACGACACCCGGCCGGCCATTTTTACCCATCGGACCCACCGCCCCGGGACTGCCTGCCACTCCGGCTTGTCCAGGGTCACCTTTCGGGCCCGGCTCTCCAGGGGTTCCAGGCACGCCTGGTATTCCGTTTCGGCCAGGTCGTCCACTGGGTCCAGCAGGCCCCGCTGCTCCGGGATGGCCCTTGCTGCCAGGTTGGCCCGCCGGGCCCGGCGGACCCGGGTGGCCCTTATTCCCGGGCGGGCCAGGCAGACCGACGCCAGCAGGTCCCTGTGGGCCGGCATCTCCCTTCTGTCCCGGCTCCCCAGGCCTTCCGTCCATCCCGGGACGGCCGGGCATTCCCTTTATACCCTGATTGCCCTTCATTCCTGGCATGCCTTTCTCGCCTTTATTGCCCTTGTTGCCCTTATCCCCTTTATCGCCTTTTTCGCCTTTCTTGCCCCTTTTCCTATTTTCGTCACTTTTAGAAAAAGCCTCCAATTCATCAGTTATGCTTTCAGGGTTTTCCAACAACCCCAATTTATCTTCCGACACTTCCGAGTGTTTTGAGTCATCCGAAGAGCTATGCGCTATAACGCTACGACCCAATGTTCGTCTTCCCATTGGCGCCCCCAACAGGTAAAGTCCGGGACCTCTTCGATCCCGCAGTGACACAGGTGCCCACTTGCCGTCGGCGCCAGTGAGTTCCATCATCAGTCCGGAGTCGGAGTCGGAGTCGGAGTCGGCCCTGAGTCGGCCGCCGTGCAGCGCCCTCAGACGGTACCCGGCCTCCTCGGAGCTGCCGTACAGCGTCTCCAGGTCCAGGTAGGAGGAGGCGGCCGACAGCGGCGTCGCCGGCCGCATCACGCAGTCCAGCTCCGGTGCCGGCAGAGCGCGCACCACACTGACGCAGCGATCAGCCAGCCGCAGCGGCAGGCAGGCGGGGTGGTTCTCTGTGCAGCAGTCCGGCCGGCGTCCACTGGGCAGGCGCAGCGCGCTGAGCTGAGCCAGGTCCCGCTGCAGGTGCTCCGTCCAGAGGGCGGCCCAGCTGTTCAGAGGGCGCTGCGGGCGGTGACGGGACGCCAGAGAGCCAGCCGTGCCCGGGGAGGGGAGCGAAGAGCCGTCGGCGGCCGCTGAGCGGGGAGAGAACAGCTGGTCCTCGTAGGTGGCGCTGGTGAGCCGGCCCAGACCGGTCAGTGCGCGGCCCAGAAAGGGGTTCTGCAGAGCGGGGGAGGGACTCGGTCACCTTGAGGCAGCATTAGTACGGCTAACGGCGCAGCACGTCTTTCTTGGCGCCCACTGACATCGTAAAACGTATCCAATATCATGTTTGAACGTTAAACATGTTATCGTTTCCTTAAAAATGCGTCGCCAAAATACCGGCTTCTATGCAAATTTCATCTGTAACTGCACCCAACTGAAGTTTTTAAAGGGACACTGCCACCTTCTCAAAAGTTCTCAAATGTACGCCGCTTGTGGTGCTTAATACGAAGTAATTGCTGCGGAACACGATTATGACATTTGCTTCTCACAAATAGTGCTCAATTTCATAAAAAATACGTTTTAATATTTGGGTTGATGACGTCATATGAAGGAATTTTGTGAAACAGAGAAAACCTTCACGCTGCCATATATAGTGTATGGCAAATGTATGGCCAAAGGTGAAACAAGTCGACTATAATCAATATTTAGTAAAGAGAGACGACGACATCGGCTCAGGGTCCCCGTTCAAATACACTAGGGACCCTGATTTTGCAGATGTCTAAACCTAACTCAAATTTCTATGTGATTCGACCTCGGTGGTTGTTTTAACTTATACCATACATAATTTAAATGCCAAGCACGCAAAAGGGCTATTTCAACTCAAATCGAATGTTAAGGTGGCAGTGCTCCTTTAAAAGCTCTTCCGTTAAGCTCACAACTCTTTTTAATCACAAGCCAACGCGTAAATGATTCGGTTTTCATCTTGCTGTTATCTGCTCTTGCCTGTGGATGGTTGCACTGTCCGCTGAGGGAGCGGTTTCCGGCGCTGGGATCACAGGTGACCGTGCTGGCTGGAGTACAGCCGGGAATGCGTAGCTGTGGCAGTCTGCCGTTGTAATCGAGATATCTGTGGTAGGCGATAATCACATCAGTCACATCAGGGACGTCACTCATTTTCGCCAAGTTTCGTTAGAACACTTCACGGGACAAATTTTCGTCGTTCATTTCGTTCCATTCCATTCAACACAACAGATTTTCTTATCTCCCGAAATTTCGGGCAAATGAATCAAAATTTGCATTTGCTTAAATTATATTCCAAAGCGTTTGATTATGCAACGTTTATAAGGGGTGTTTGCAATAACTTGTCAGAGCCATAAGCTAACCAACTTATTTGCTCACCGAAAATTACATTAATTTATATTCATTTTCGACCCATTGAAAGTAAAAAACAATCATGAAGGGCTGTAAAGTATGCAGCACAATTGTATGTTTCTGCAAAAACGAGAAAGAAGCTGCAATAAATATAATACAATGTGAATGCGCAAACATGTGCGGTAGTGGTGGCCCCCGAATGCTAATAACAAAGCGGTCACCATCACACTCACAGCGCAGTCTGGTTGCTGACGGCCTCGATGGTGACCAGTCGCCGCAGTCCGATCCTGCCCACCTCCTGCACCGCCGCCCCTGCTGCGTCCCCCTCTGTCCCCGTCTGTCCAGGACTGGCCAGGTCAGCTGCAGCCACCCCGGCCCGGTGAAGGTTAGCCATGAGCCGCTCCTCCAGCTCCCGCAGCTCGCTCCAAGCCAACGACGCGCGCCGCTCGGCCGCACTGCTCGAGAAGGAGCCAGGTGGCGCTGACAGCATCTGCCGGCCGACCGCCAGGTGGCGCGCCGGGTCGGTCAGAGTACCACCCAGAGGACGCGGCGGGCGGCCCGGGGCGGGTGGAGGAGCACAGATGGCGCCACTGGAGCCGTCCGGGAGGGAGCACACCTCCACATGGCGCACATCAGTCGGCGGACAGAGTACCAGGGCTCTGCAGATGCCGGGATCACTGTCAGTCCACTGCTGCTGCTGCTGCTGCTTGCTGCTTGCTGCTGCTGCTGCTGCTGCTGCTGCTGCTGCTGCTGCTGCTTGCTGCTGATTCTGCTGGTGCTGGTGCTGCTGCAGCTGCTGTCCACTACAGCTGACGACCGCCAGCAGCAGCTGAAAAGTGAAACAGCAGGGTTGGAAACTGGAAGTTGAAACAGCAGGAAAGGAAATATTATTGTGTTAGCTGTAAAAGGACATTTGAATTCGTAGTCGTTTTAAGAGCTGCACTCTCACTTAATCGTTTGCTTGTGTTCAGGTTTACTAGACTATGAGTTGACTGGTTGAGTTACGAGTGGTCTATAAGTGAAACAGAAATCAAGCTTGCGGCCACATTTAGTATCTACTTCCGCTAAAATATTTCAGAAATATGTTCAACAAGTGTAATTCATGTTAACTGCCTAAGCCGTTTACTTTTTTATCAGATCTACCAAATACAGACCCAATGACATTGTTTTACAGATAGTAGCATAATACTCCGACTTACGGGTAATATAAACTTCGCACCGGAAAGAGGTGTTAATTTGTTGACGAATCCAGAACGACAGAAATAGTTCGATTGGGCGCAAAACCAAGACGTCTGACCGAATTCAACAAATCCCATCGTTTTTACTTTTCATATATTTATAACTTATTTAAAACAAACTAAGGCAGTTAAGTGTTGAATTTATCATTGCTCGGAATATGTGCTAACTTCCGACTGATCTCAGTCATTTTGGGGACGACATGACCACGAGGTGCTCCGTCCGCTGTGTACGCCCCTGCATAGGTAAAACCAGGTGTTGGGCGTTGGTCACGTGACGGGCGCACGTGCGCTTGTGTGGCGAAGGCACTTCCAGTTGGTTTGGGTCCATCGCGTTTTTCGCCGCAATGGGATAACAATGGTTAATCTGAACATTTTTTATGAAATGATTTTCATGCTTAATCTGACCAGTTTTTTCAAAAGAAACGCATTGTTCATGAACAAATTGGCTTGGGCTTTTTTTTAAGGGTGGTGGTAAATATGTATTTTTATAATTTCATTTCATAAATAACTAACAGTTTCAATTCCAGGGGCGGATCTAGGATATGCTTAGGCCAAGAGCCGCTGGCCCGAGGGCGGCATATTTCCTCAAAGATAGGTGCGGCATGGTCCAGGGGTGCCAATATGGAAATTACACGGGTACAATATGCTTCCCGATGCTTTCGAGGGTGGCATAATGTAGGTACTCTAAGGCTGCCTAATCCGAGGGCGGCGGATGTTCCTTCCGAGTATGGCATATGCGTTGATGAGTAGCGGCAAAATGTCTTCGAGCATAGGCGTACCAGGGGAGGAGGCAAAGGGGCAATTGCCCCCCTGAAGGTCATGCGTGCCCCCTGGCCTATGTGGCCTAGTTACCCGTATGTGCCCCTTTGGAAAATCCAATAGGGCCCTATTTTCTCTCCAGACCAACGCGAAGCGTGGTCCTTTAAGAGTTTAGAGCACTTCAGAGGTTTTCTTAAGAGGTTTTGAGGCCAAGTGCCCACTCAGGTGGTCAGACCTTCAGGCGGCCCAAATACCCCCCTCAGGCGACTCAACATGTCCCCCCCAGGCGGCCAAAATGCCCCTCAGGTCAACTAAAGTGCGCCCCTCAGGCGCCGAAAGTGCCCCCTCAACGGCGGTCAGAATATCCCCTCAGGCGGTCAGAGTGGCCCCTCTACGGCGACCAGTGGGCCCCTGCAGGGGCGGCGGATTCGGGGGGAGGAAGCGGGGGCAGCCACCCCGCTGGCAAAGATCAAGGGGGGCAAAACTTTCTGGTTTGCCCGCCCGCCATCTTCCGTAGCAAAAAAATATATTAAATACAATATACATTTGGTTGTTGTTCTGTGGTTTGTATATTTGTGTACATACAATGCCTGGCCCTGAACATGAAGGATTATGCCTGCAGCGTACTTGGTCGCTGAGGTGGGAAATTGGTCATGCCGGCGACGCGATTGTGGTTGTGATATTTACTGAAGGACCCGTGTTATGTCCTGAATAGTGATGTTCATTTTCAATTTGTTTATAAACCAAGTCCGAACCGATACCAACTTTGGCAAAAGCTTCAAAAACGAATACCAAACAGTTTTTCAGACCAAATATACCCTCACTCTGACCACCAAGAGGTGAGCACTCTGTCGTCTAAGAGGGCAACTCTGACCGCCTGAGGGAGCACTCTGACCGGCCCTGAGGGGCCCTCTTGCCGCCTGAGGGGATACTCTGGCCGCCTGAGGGGATACTCTGGCCGCCTGAGGGGGCACTTTGGTTGCCTGAGGGGCATTTTGGACGAAATGCCTTTTCCAAAAAATGGGAAATTTTGGCCGTCTGAGGGGGTATTCTGACCACCTGAGGCAGTGGCGTATTTAAGGGGGCCGTGGGGGGCCATGCCTCAAGGTCCCTTGGCGCCGAAGGCGCGCTCCAGAATATGTTGTATCCATTCGGGACGGACACAATTTGTGAGTACATTTCAAGATAACCAGGAAAAAGTTTTGTTTTACATACAATACAAGCGGTTTTATAAGCACTGTCTGTAGGTATAGTTCTTGGATTTCTGAATTGTGAATTGTGCTAAACCATGTCCCCACTGGTCGGATTTAGGTGGAGGGGATCAAGGGCAAATTCCCCTCGCAGGAATCAGGGAGGCATTTCCAACACAAGCATGCCCCTTGCGGGTTCCTTGGTCACTGAACGTGACGTTAAAAAGCCGTGATTTTAGGAGGAACTGGGAAAGTTAATTAAGCAATCCGTCGGGATTTTTTTTGTTTGTAAAAATAGGCTTTGCATGCTGCAGCTCAAATCCTGCTATCCAAAGTAAAAAACAGCAAAAGTCTCGCGCCGCTTCGCGCCATGTCACAAGTTTCGTAATTGCTTGTATATATTATAAAAATGTATAAATGAATTCCATCAAGTGTCTGGCAGAAGCTCTCCTTGACGATAATTTCTGGCCCTGGGGCCCACTCTCTTAATAAATAATAACAAATTCAAGAAGGCTTCATGTTGGGCTAGCTAACCCGCCGAGCTCTGAAAAGGTGAGGACCAGACCAAGACCATTTCCCCAAGTGATCTTCCACCAGGCTCCTTCAGATCTTCAGGAACCATTCATGTGCGGAAAGGTCTTCATACCTACTATAACAAGGAAATACACATTAAAGATGCTGCAAAGGCTGAAATAAATGCATACAAAATAGGGATAATTTGGTTTCGTAATTTCAGCAAACCCCCACTCAAGAATTATCGGCGACGCCCCTGCAAGTCGGTATGAGATAACCGTTATTATTACTTATATGTGTATATTCTACGGAATATCACGTTTTGTGAAGTCGGTTAAAAAAAAAAAAAATCCCAAAAAGTTTTTTTAGCGAAAAAAATCCCCCGAAAAACTGTATTATTTAAGCTCGAATACCAAATAAAGCGACCGGCCCAAATCAGCGGTGAAAAAATGGGTACCTTTTTGCAACAAAAAGATACCCCCCACGGAGACAATCTGGATCGCCAGTGTGTGGCCCCTCCCCTGGCAAATTGCAAATACGCCGCTGACCTGGGGGCACTCTGGCCTCAAGAACCTGCTGGAAGACCTCTTGAGTGCTCTAACTGTCTAAAGCCACGCTTCGCGTTGTGTCTTGGAAGAAAAGGGCCCTTTCGGGCCATATTTCCAAAGGGCACAGTAAGGTAAATAGGGCACATAAGGCCAGGAGGGCACGCTGGACCTTCAGGGGGGGGGGAGGAATTGCCCTTTTCCCCCCTCTTCTCGGGTACGCCCTATGCAGGAAAACATTTTGCCGCTCTCACACGCATATGCCATACATCGGAAGGAACATCGCCGCCCTCGGATTAGGCAACCTTAGAAGTACATTTATGCCACTACGGAGCATCGGGAAGCTATTGTACCCCGGTTTAATTTCCCATATTGGCACCCTGGACACATGCCCGCACCTTCTTTGAGGAAGAAATATGCCGCCTCGGGCCAGCGGCCCCTGGCCTAAAGCATATTCCTAAGATCCGCCCCTGGAATGAAACTGTTAGTCATTTGAAATGAAATTGATTAAAAAATACATATTTACCACATAAAAAAAGCCAAGCAATTTTGTTCTATTGATTCAATGCGTTTCTTTGAACGAAAGTGGTCAGTTAAGCATGAAAAGATTCATTAAATAAAAAATCTTGATTCCCATTGACTTCCATGCGGACGCGAAAACGGACGGACCCTTTACCGCACCTGGAAGTGCCTTCGCCACAAATACACGTCACGTGACCGAGCTCAGACGCCCTCACCTAATATATATCGCCTTGATCATACCGATTTATAAATTACCTATGTGTTTAAAGGGATTATACGTTTTTTTCCCAGAATAATTGAGTTACATAGTAAAACGTACTTATAAAGGTTGGTAGAGGCCCACGGTTACCACATTTTTTCTGGAAAATGCATCTTCTTACGTAGACGTTTTCAAAAGTGCTCGGTTGATGCCACCGCGTACTTTCTGACAGTACTTGTGAGGTATAGACAGCCGTCTCTACTTACGCCGGCTATGCGCACTCGAAGGATAGACGATTATTAAAGTTGGTGGACAGTTAATCCCGATTCAAGTTACTCGTTTATCAATACAATGGTCTAAAAGTCAAAGTTTAAACCGCTGATATTAATTGCTGAAATAATGATTATAGCGCAACGAGGTCACTTCATATGTCTTAAACGTGTATTAACACATTACAACTGCAAAAGAGTGCATTTCCTTTCAGGACGGAAACTCGTATAATCCCTTTAATATCGCATTTTTGCGCGAAAACTCCATCCATCGCACTTCGATAACACGGTCAAACATGTTGTCTTTAACGTGACCTGTAACGTCGTTGGTGACCCTGAGGTTAACAATATTGTGTTTCTTTCGACTCATTTTGCAGGGCTATCGTTTGCCGTTTGAAGTTTTAAGATTGGTCAAGTAGTTATGGAGGTCAGAGGGAGGCTATAAATAGTCCCCCCCCTCCCAGTTAGTCGCGTTACAGAATATACCCCAGTTACTCCCTGGTTAAAATTATTAAATGTTTGGGGTGACGCATTCCCTTTTGGAGGAAGCATCCCTACCGTACCCCCCCCCGCTTTCGACGCCCATGGGCAATGGGCATTTGTCCAATTTAGAGGGCGCCTGTTTTGCCCCGTGGAAGGCGTCATTTGCTTACTAACCGGTAGGGTGCCTGTTCTGCTCCACGGGGCGGCATTTCCTTCTAGTGGCGCCTATCTAAGTCGCCATTTATTTTTAAAAGTAATAATTTGTCCGATTCCCAGGAGTGCCTGTCAGTGACGTGAGCAGAAATTCACAAAGGACCAGGTCATTGCTTTGAGGCCTGATGGGCGTCACCTGATCGACAGGGGCGCCATCAATAAGCGCAAATTTTGCATGAGGCGCTTATCCTTCTACACCGTGCGGAAGGAGAGGCGACGCCCCCGTCATTAGCCGGAAAGGGCGTCGTCACTGGCCACTCTACTGGCCAGGGGCGCCATTACGGGTGGAGAGGGGCTGTCAACAGTCGGAGGGGCGCCATCACTGGCCGGAGGGGCGCCGTCACTGGCCGGAGGAGTGCCACCACTGACCAGAGGGGGCACCGTCACTGGACAGAGGGGCGCTGTCACGCCCTGGAGAGGGGCAGTCACTAGTCGGAGGGACGCCGTCACTCGCCGGAGGGGGCGCGGTCACTGGCGGGAGAGGCGCCGTCACTGTCCGGAAGGGTGCCATCACTGGCCGGAGGGCTGGTCGGAGGGGCGTCGTCATTAGCCGGAGGGGTGCCTTCACTGGCCGGAGAGGCGCCGTCAGTGGTCGGAGAGGCGCCGTCAGTGGTCGAAGGGGCGCCGTCACTAGTCGGAGGGGGCGCCATCACTGACCGGTGGAGCGCCGACACTGGTCGGAGGTCATTGGCCGGAGCCAGGAGGGGCGCCGTCACTGGTCAGAGGGGCGCCGTGAGCACGTCACTGAGTCAGAGGGCGCGTGACCCCGCTCACTGAGTCGGACGGGCGCGCGTGAGCCGTCTCACTGAGTCAGAGGGGCGCCTGTAGCCGTACTGGTCAGAGGGGGCGCCCGTGAGCCGTCATTTGGTCAGAGGGGCGCCTGTGAGTCATGGCTCCGAGGGGCGGGTGAGCCGTCACTGTCGGCAGGGGGCGCGTGAGCCGTTCACTGTCAGAGGGGCCGCCCGATGACTGTCATGTCGGAGGGGGCGCAGCGCTGCAGTGTGCACCTCGGGTCCAAGGATCAGTTCATGCCCTGAATGACCGTATACTCTGTAGGCCACTGGCGCCTGTCCTGTTGGCGGTGCTTAAAAAAAAAAAAAACGGTGGGGGGTGCCTTTGGCGCCCGTCAAAAACGGGACGGACATTCCGTAGTGTCCGTATAGGCGGCTGCGCCCCTGCCTAAGGGGGTCGCTAATCGGAACATTTCCCCTACCTACCTACCTACCTACCATTAATTTTGCAGTGAACTGTACATTGGACTCGGAGGGCGCTTTTGAAGGATATTTGGGAGGGACATGTACCAAATTGGTAAATCATAGGCGCCCTCGGAAATTTATCGGAGCTACCCCCCCCCCTCCCGCTCATCATTTTTTTTTCGCTGACGGCGCCCTCATGAGTGGTTTTGGCGCCCCTTGAGGGCTTACCCTCCCCCTTGGTGGATTACTAAGTACGCCACTGTTCACTGTTCATCCCGTTTAGTCGGGTTTCTGTATTCCATATTTCATCTGGCATCGTTGGTGGGGGATTCGTAATTTTGGTGGTGAATTGGCCTTTTTGTAGGTGGCCCATTCTGACGTGTTCGTAGAACTAGTGGGGAGACTGTCAATTTTGGTGGTGAAAGTGGCCATTCGGGTTGTGCCATTAATTTTGTCCCTTGTTTGCCTGCAAATTTGTACTAAACGGCTTTCGTCCTTTTTGGTATTCTTATAATAAATCAAATAAATCAAATTGTATGAAACTTTGAACAGCACGGTTTCTCATTATTTGAAATCGAATGAAGAAAAAATAAGCTAGATAAATCCAGTAGTTTCGGGAAATGGACTTGCTTGCAAATCTTGACAGGTTTTTAGACCCTCCCAACCGAAACATTCAAATCCATTCATTCAAATCTTCAAATGTTTAGACTTTAGAGCCTTGATTCAAATCGTGTGAGCCGTGGAAAGGTGGGTTGAGTTAGTAGCATAGGCCGTATATACTTAATAGCCGTGTATTTTTTGTGTGGTGGGTGAGTTTGTGGACCGTCTATATTTCTGAAGGTTATGATTTTGTTATCACTGAACGATTGAAGTGTCGAAGTTTTGAGATAATCATGTGCTAACTTTTTGTGAGGGCACATTCTGTCAGCGGGGTTTTCTCGTTAACCATCTACAGCAGGTATATTGTTTCGTAACATATGTTCATTTGTTCTTGGAATGGCCCGGTACTATCAAAACAACAACACACCTGCGACCGAATTTGTTTAAATTTGAAAGGTTTGATTTGTCAACCTCAACAGATATCAATATCCAAACTTTTTCAAGTGAACAAAATTTTGGTTTGTGGTCATTCAGATAATTGTATAGTGTCTTTGGTCATACCATGGATGAGAAATACCTGGATTGGCCACTCAGCAACAAATGTGACCGACCAGACAACATACAGGAGATGGTTTGTTTATGTTAAATGGTGTTGAAATGAGGAAGTTTGCTTCAGATGCTTTTTCCCTCTGAAAGTACAGTTGTTCTTTAACGCATATAAATATTGGTATATATATAATTATTGGAAGGTAAGGATCATTATGGTGGGCGTGCAGTAAGCAGTTGCTGTACATTCATTGGTTCTTTGATAATATGGAAATGTGTGATACGGCTATTTACTCAAACATCCCAGCCTTAGTTATTAGTCCCTATAATATCAATATACATGCCATTTGATACAGAATATCACATTTTAGTAAGTGCAGATATGTTCCCCAGGACATTTTGCATTATAACTCATTTTAACTCAAATATTTAATATCTCACTGCTTCCTCGTGATTCCCGTTGCTAAACTTTGTTTACACATCAGCTGTAACCAAAGTTTGGCAGCAGCAAACTTTGTCTTTTATTCCAGACGCCTACTCACCACATGGCGATATTTCCGCTACGGCATCGCCAACTTTATTTTTGTTGATCAGACTTATGCCATAGGTATATTATTTAGGTTTTGTCTCAATCAGACTTAATGGCCATATATTATTTAGGTTTCATCTTGATCAGACTTAATTGCCATATATTATATAAACAGTCAACTCCTCATATTAATTTATTGATGACCAAGACACGTTTTGTAGAATTACTTCATCAGTTGAACGTTAACGGCCATATATTATTTAGGTTTTGTCTTGATGAAACTTAAAGGAAACAGTTTGCCTTGAAAAAAGCTCAGCAATGATGAAGAGAAGCTAGAAATTAGTTACCATGTTACTATTAAGTCATAAGAATATATATTTGTGCAGACAAAACTAAAATGTCAGATATTTGGTTCAAATTCATACTTTTTTCCTCTAAATTATGTGAAAACTACTTGCTAAGAAGCACATGTCATCAAAGCGTCATCGATTTGGAAGGATCGTGGCGCATACAAGGCAGTACTTGCCTAATAACTTGTTGAAGATGCGGGAAAATGCAACGCTTGTCGCTTTTAGAACCACAGAGATTAATTTGAAGTCAAATCATGTGCTTATTCTTTGCCGATATTTGTGTTCATCCACAAATAAATTTCCATGGTTCATCTATGGATGTTGAAAGTTGTGCTTAGTTGTGTTAAATATTTCAACTTAGCCTATACCATGTATTCATTTACAACAAATTATCTGTGTTCTTTTGCATAATCAGTGCAGTGAAACAGGAGTTATACCTGAAACCCATGCATGCAAGGAAGCAAGCAAGATGAAGACGGGTTTCGGACCATCTGTAAGACTAGGTGGAGTCCCTCAAGGCTCGGTCCTAGCTCCGTTGCTGTTCCTCTTGTATGTCAATGACCTGCCTGACACCCTGAACTGTGGGATCAAGATCTTCGCGGACGACAGCAAGCTGTACAGATCTCTTTCATTCCCATCCGACTACGGCTGAGCCCGTCACGGGCTCATCTAAGCAGGAGGACGTGGAGATCCGGCGTGTCATGATACCACCATTTCGTTCTCCTTCCTTGACCTGTCGCCCTGGCTGACGAGTGGCAAACTGACGTTCACAACGCCGCCAAGTGCAACAGTCTTGCACATTGGGTCGCGAGGGAACCGCCACCCCCGGACCTCTACTCGTTGACCGAGGAACCGACCCTAAGAAGAGAACAGCGGCTGAGAAGGTGACCGTCCGGTGTAGTATATGATAAGGACCGTCAAGTTCAGAGAGGCAAGCCGGGCTACTTGCGGTGGACAAGTCACGGCATAACGCAGGCCGGTGATGGCAGGTGGGACTGCGCGGAGATCGTATCCACCCACTGAATTTGACGAATGCTACCTGACCCCTATTTGGCACATCGGAAAGCAAATTCTTCAAGGCACCGTTGATCCGGCCCACCTGGAATAATGGTAATATCGTTTGGGACCGTTCAACCGGGCCCGACCAGCAGCTTCGTTCGAGCGGGCTTCGGGCGGCGAGCGACCAGAAGATGGTACCAGAAGTGCGATCACCTGCCTAAGCCCCTGCGACTTTGAGCGCTGGGGTTACCATCGGCTTGTATACCAACCGGCGTAACGTCGGGGACATGATCATGACTTTATTGGGAGCTGCCCATGGTGGTCTCGACCTTATGATCCCGCAAGTCTTCTTCGACACAATCCAGTCGACAGGGACACCCGAGAGACACCCGTGGCGGCTGTCGAAGCCGACGAGCAGTCCCTCCGTATCCGATGCAACCTACGCCTTCTCGGCAGATTGTTGTGAACGATGGAATAGGCCTACCATCTAGACAGTTTGTCCCTCGGACACATGAACCAGTTTAAGATACCTCTTGATGCAAATTGGGCCGCGCATCATGCACACAATCCCTCACGCAGACGGTTAGAAAGACTACCCAGGATGCTCGACTGGAATGGATACTAAAGGCCAAGGGCCTATCTGAATTCCGTACATCTTAAGTAAGTAAGTAAAATTGATTTCCGCTAATGGTGGGGGAAAATTGAGTTCTTATCCTCAACAGAGGCGGCTTCAGGACCAGATTTTGGTAGGCTTGTTCAGCGGCATTTGTCGATAACACGGAGATGCGTTCTTCATGGATTCTTTCTAACTGCATCAAGTATGAAAAGGCTACAAATGTGTGGGGTGATCGAAACAGGTTCAAATTAGTTGTTGCTAATGAAACACCATAACTATTGCACGTTAGAGGCGGTTTCAGGGACATGAAAAGGGGAGGTTTCCAGGAAGTATGAAACATTTGGCTGGCAGTCATTAGAGCCATGTATGGGATATTAATAACTTTGCAGATGCAAAATATAAATTATTCTTCCATTATTTACATAATTTATGTCATATAGACTTCCAGGGGCGTGTTCAGACACATTAAAAGAGGGTTACTAACATAATTGTGACGATATGCCAGCGATTACGACGGAATATAAAAATATATTATAACGGTATATGCACATATGGGTTAAAGAGAGGGCATGATGTCATTTTTTGCAGGGGCGCGCTCAGGAATCGAAGGAAGGTCATATTATTGCGAGGAAACTAAGATGCTTTCGCCAACAATGGCATATGCTGCAGTTTTTGGATGAAACACGCATCAGAAGATACTCTACGAACGTTTATAGGATAATTGGCGACTCTAGGTAGGGTAAAAAGTAGAGTAACAAATTTGAATTGAAGTTGCAAGTGGAAAGTCACCGTTGACTAGGTAGTAGTATAGTAATGGAAAATATACCTAGCAAATGGTCTTATTCCCCCAAATTTGGATCCTGGGCAGCCGAATATTTGTATTTTTGTCGAAGTAATGTGGCCTTAGGCAAAGAATGTCAATAATGTCTAGAATGTGGGCCTTAAAAAGGGAATGTTTCACATTAACATTAGATTTGAGTTGAGATGGCCATTTTGCTGGATTTGCATTGAAATTAAGTAGTGTAGAAAGTTAAAAAACACCCACAGAGGTCCAATCGAAGTAAATTATGTAGTTTGCGTTTTGACATCTTTTTGCCCACAAATAAGATCGCCCTAAGTGTATTAGTCATAACCGCGCTTCTCTTAAGAGGAGCGTGTTTTCGTCCATCTCTCTTTATCAAATGTTGAATGACAAGTATCGACTTGTTTTACATTTGGCTATACATTAGCCATACACTAGTCATAACATATTGCGCGTGAAAGGTTCTAATTCACTATTCTCCGCCAAACAGTATCGGAGTTCGATATGACGTCATCAAGTGCCTTCCAACATTACTAAAACTCTAGTTTTTTAATGAAATTGGAGCCATGTTTGTGAGAAACAAATGTCAGAAATCGTGTTCCGGGCAAGCAAATTACTTTTCATATTTTCACACACGCGGCGTACATTGGACAACTTTCAGAGAAGTGAAACATTCCCTTTAACACGCGCACTGGGTATGCCACTAACACGCACTGGAGGGAGGGAACTTTAGTGCCCCCCTCCCCCGTGAGATCTCAGAAAGTATGAAAGCTAGAACGTTCAAACTTACAGGGTAGGTAGGTGCTGTGATGATCTACATCCTCTCAAATTTTAGTGACCTTAGGTCAATATCTTAAAGGTCAAACGAGGTCATGAAGGTCACTTCGAGCCAAATGTTACCTTTTTGGGATTTGACCTTTGTGACGTCACAGGTCAACTGCAATGTGTCTAAAGTTCTGTTAGGGGTTGACAATGGTCGACAATGGCTACCAAATGGTGTTTGAATCGTCACGATCTGACTGTTTGTTTTGACGATATCGCTTCGCCGATCTCGATTCCTGCCGCCATTTTGGGACTCAAATCCATATAACTCAAAAACTTACCGACCGATTTCAATTTTTTAAACGTCAAACGATTTGCTATTGTGTTGCCGTAAATTTCACACAAACACTACCGCCCTGCGCCGCTTTGTTTTCGAGATATTCTCGAAAAACATGTGGGAGGGGCACAAAGGTGCCCCTCCCCTCCAGTGCGCGTGTTAAAAAGGAATGCGCGTTCCTGGGCAGGGCAGAGGCATATGCATGTATACATAGCCTCTGGCTATGTATATATGTAATCAGCCGACAGCCAATCAGCTTGCAGCTTTCGATTACCTTCGAATCTGATTGGCTGGAGCGCGACTGCTTTCGAATCTGATTGGCTGAGCATTCGATTCATTCGTGCGACGTAAGGACCAGCTGACTCGGGATATGAAGCATTTCAATATTTCCCAGTTAACTTAAAATGGAATTTGGGAGGTCTCGAAATTGACTCCACCTTAGGTCACCGATATAAAAAACGAGATATGCGAATTGTAGGTTCCTATAAGCTTATGAAATCCAGTAATTTTGAAACCGATCGGGCAAAAACTGTGGCTGTGGTATGACTACAAACTTGTTAGGAGGATGGTTCAGGTGACCTGAGCTCTGTTCATGGGTGCCGCAATCTGCTGCGGCCGCTGCGGCCAGCAGGCGTGGGGGTATAGGGACGGTGGGGATTGGGGGCGAGTATGACGTCACACGGCTGCGGCCGCCAGCGATTCCTGCGGCCGGGAGAAGTCAGCC
>VOPJ01013332.1:0-11482 GCA_014673585.1 Semibalanus balanoides
GTGCCATGCATCATTAGACCCCTGCTCACTCGACTGCAACACTCCCGCTCCGCGCCGCGCCGCTTCAGAGTTCAGACCAGCCGCCGATCCGTTCCAGTCCAGCGCCTGCCCGCTCCCGGGGCGCAGACCTTGGCTCTCGCAGACCGTGTATGCAAATGCACGGCGGCCCCCCGCGCGTGCTGTCTGCTCCTGACTCGGAAACCGGGAGCGGCGCGCGGCTGAGGGGGACCGGCCGGGCCAGTCTGGCTGGTCTGGTCCGCCGACGTACTACCGCCGCAGAACCGGTACACTCCCGCGGCGAGTCATTCACAAATCTGGTTTGTCTTGTTCCGATGAGATGGAGAATTTTAGACCTGTTTGCATGGCCTCAGGGAAGGTCGGTGTCACGACACCGTGTTGGGATAGGCGGCGGCCGGGCAGCACTGAATGGCAGCAGACCGGCTCGGCGGCCGTACTGACCAGCCGGGCCCGGCCGTGCTGCGCTGCGCCTGCACTTGTCTCGCCTGTCCCGCCCGGGCCGGTGGCGGGGCTGGCGGGGCCGGCACGGCAGCGATCGTCAAGTTCCGTGTGACGAGGGATGCTGCAGACCGCCGAGCCTCGCGGAACCCGAGAAGTGACCTGCCATGGAGTCTGGTGGGGCGGGGCCTGTGGAGCCCCGTACAGCGGCTCGTGCACAGTCCTGTGGGGCCCTGCAAAGCATCGCCAGTGGAGAAGAGGGAGGTCCGAGCAGCCCCGTACAGCCTCGTGGAGAGTCCTGTGCAGCCCTGCCGAAGTATCACCAGTGGAGCAGAGGGAGGTCCGAGCAGAGAGGCGCCGGCGTTGGATTGGCGCAGTGATTTTTTAGACGCCCCCGGCGCCGCACCGAGTGCATGTGATCGTATCGCCGTTTGAACGGCCTCTCTGGCCGACCCGAGACCTGCACCACTGCCAGGTCGGACTCGGTTCGTTCGGCTCAGCAAGGCCGCACGATTATAAAATCAGTTATATCTTTGGTATGTACGTAAAGAAACGTCATAAACCTGGGTGTCCTCAGTCGGTCAGACGTGCCAGTCGCGATAGATATGTCACGTTAGAAGGGATCGAATCCCTGTCGCTAATGATGTGACTGTTTTTTACTCGCCTTTCAAAGGGGGATTACGCCATTCGAACACCATGTGTCACACATTTGCATGTCAACGTACCGCGCCGTGTGCCAGAACGACGGTCTCAAGGCTCTTCGTGCCGCTGGTCAATGTGTAGTAGGGTCCGAACAATCAGAGGAAAGCAATCGCATGAGCCGACCCCTCGCCGTTCGTGAGTACTGCGTCTATCTGTCATCATTTCCTTGTAGGCGTTCGCGGCGCGGCGGCGGCGGCGGTGGCGGCGTCAGCACTCCCCGTTCTGTCGTGATTCGCGCCCGACTTTTGCGGGTGCCCCGTGACGTCATCACTGTCAGTGGCGACAGCCGGCTGTCGGCGGCGATGACGCGTCACACCCGGATGCCAGTATCGCCCGCTGCATCGGTGACATCGCGACCAAGATGGCGTCGCCGGAGGCGACCCGCGCCGCGGCTCGCTGCCCCCGCACCACGACTGACTCACTGCGGCGAGGGTGGCGCAGGAGTGGTCAACTACCGCTAGTGGAGCGATATTTCCCGTGCAGAAGACTGAGGAGATCACCGACCCCGCGGGCATGTGCTATACATAAGGGTGCAGAGGAGAGCTTTGGAGCGGCTCGGCAAATGCGGACGAACACTCCATTCGCTCGCAGTGGAAGGTAGAAGGCAGGCGCCATTGCAGAGTGACAGGTGTCATCTCTGAAGTTGCAGCCTCCACATTTACATAGGGCAGACACAACCCACGCGAATGTCGAAAGAGTATGCACATTCAGCCCACAGAGCACTGAGCAGACACATTCAGCCCACAGTACATAGCTGACTGGCGAAATCTCCGCTCGGCCATGGCTGTGCCTAATGCACGAATCGCTCTGCGGCTGTGCCATGAGGCAGTCATGCTCTCTGTTGCGCCCTTCTCTGCTCCCCGCTTCTGCGTCCTTGATGGCCGACCCGCGGGCGGTGCAGTGCAGGTGGTGCAGGTGGATGCACGTCTGCAATCGGCGGCGGCGGCCGGCCGGCACAGCTCGCCGCCCGCCGGCCGGCCGGCCGCCGCTGCACGCCCTCGCAGCGGCCGCCCCTTGGAAAGCCGAGATGAACATTCGTCGGCCATGAATTATCAGAGGATGCAGGATAATGACGCCCGCCAGCGATGCAGGTAATTGGCGCCGCAGCCCCGAGCGCTGCGCAGTGCAATGCGCCGGTAAAGCCAACTGTAAGCAGACAACGGCTGGCCTCGGGTGGGGCGTGAAGGCTGCACGGAAATGGCGCTGCCATGATGCGCCAAGATATCGACACGTTTATTGCCCTCAGCTCCGTCCGATCACCTGCATACGAATTCAAATAAGAAGTGTCGATCCGGCGCAGAAGCGTTATCGGGCAGTGCCGGCCTCAGAAGATGGCTATTGCCAACTCGGAAACAGGTGGTTTTCGCTTATTTATTTCCGCAAACTCTTGGAGCATATCCGTCACAACCCGGGAGAACGTGAACCCGGGAGAACCCGGGAGAACGTGGCTGGGAAAAGGCAGTCCGTGGTCTAAAGGGTTTTATGTTTCAAGGTGATTGAACCCTTGACAGGGGCTACATCCGAAATTTGACACCACTCCATTCATTCACTGAAAGGGCGGAATTTGCCATTTCGTTCGCAAACTTTTGTGGTGCCTTACAGGCTTATAGTCCTCAAAGAACCCTAATATCCGGATATCAAATGTAAAATGTGCCTTCCGCCTTGAGCTTGATTATCTAGTAAGAATAAATTATGAGTACATAAGGAGCAAAGAAATATGAGGTCCGATATACAACCGTGCAAAAATGTTATGCTGTTAACGATAGGTATATGTGTAAAACAGCATGTGAAAGGAGTACATAGTTGCGTGTCAAATGACACAGTTCTTTTGTATACTTAAGAACATGGGCCGATGCAACGCGCGAGTGGCAAATCCGGATGCAGCCATGCACATGTCACACTACAGAGCGGCAGTCTGTGCACATGTCACACGACAGAGCGGCAGCCTGTCACATTGTCACACTACAGAGCGGCAGCCTGTGACATTCAACACTACGAGCGGCAGTCTGTGCACATTGTTCACACACAGAGCGGACAGTCTGTGCACATTGTCACACTGCGAGCGGCAAGTCTGTGCACATTCCACTACAGAGGCGGCAGTCTGCTGCACATGTCACGACTACAGAGCGCAGTCTGTGGCACATTGTTCACACTACAGAGCCGGCAGTCTGTCACATTGTCACACCTACACGAGCGGCAGTCTGTGCACATGCACACTACAGAGCGGCAGTCTGTGCACATGTCACACGACAGAGCGGCAGTCTGTGCACATTGTCACACGACAGAGCGGCAGTCTGTGCACATTGTCACACTACGGAGCGGCAGTCTGTGCACATGCCACACTACAGAGCGGCAGTCTGTGCACATGCCACACTACAGAGCGGCAGTCTGTGCTCATGTCACACTACAGAGCGGCAGCGTGCACATTGTCACACTACCAGACGGCAGCTCTGTGCACTTGGTCACACTACGGAGCCGGCAGTCTGTGCACATTGTCACACTAACCGAGGCGGCAGTCTGTGCACATTCCACTAACAGAGCGCGCAGTCTGTGCACATGCCACACTACAGAGCGGCAGTCTGTGCTCATGTCACACTACAGGGCGGCAGTGGTTGTGGGCAATGAAGCGCCCCACTGCGAGCTGCCTGCTTTGTCTCCGTTTGCGTTGGCTCGTATCGCCACAGCACCTAACCTAACCCTAACGTCACCTACCGGTAATAACCGGTTAGCAGCGGTGCAGACTGCAGGTCATTCTTTCTCTACCGTTGCCGGCCGTCATGTCCCGGACACATCAGCGACCCGACGGCGGCGGCTTGATTGAACGAACGCTTAAAAGAAGTGGGCTTACTTTTGGAGGTGAGGTTGCCTCCGTTTGCAGCGCTGTTCGATACAGAACGGGGAGAATGTATTTGTTTTGTAGCGAAATCCTATCAAAGCCGATCGCCCTGAATATGTGCTAAGGACTTTCCTAAGCAATGGAAGAGGCGTGGGTATTGGCAGTCAATATCTAACCACACATTGTGCTGAGTAATTAGCACACGGCTAGACCCTGTCCAGTAGAATTCCATGTAACCGAGAATTGCAGACCAAATACTCTGTGGTGAGCAGCCGTGCAATTACGAAAACCATGAATCGTTTCCGGGGCAAACTGGTTTCGTCCCGATATTCGTATTTATAATTTGTCATCACTTTTAAAGACCAGACAGTTCACGACTTATAGATGGAATCGTTGCAATGTTCTTAAAACAGCTGTTCGCATCCAGACAGAGATATCCACAAACTTATCACAGACATAACTTCACGTCATCAGCAGATCACGTGGCCTTAATAGAGGACGTCTACCTCTGCCTACACCACCCGATACGTCATAGCTCTGGCTGCGGCAGTGTATTACACTACTATAGTCAAGGCTACTCACAGGGCCTGCAGTTTCACCGGTCTACCATACGTCTACACCAGCAGACGCCTTCAGCCATCGTCTCACAATGACAGCCGCGGTCATGGTCTGTACTCATTCTCACTGATGAATTCAGTTACACGAGTTACTGGTGTTATTAGCAGGGCTTTAGGAAAGCGCGACAGCGGCTATATGCCGAAGGGAGTTCTTACACTGCCACGAGGTGTAACCGTGAGCAAAACTTAATTTAAATAGGAATCCGGCACAGTTCTAACGCAGTTTAGCATTATGAAAGTAACAGCCGTCTTTTACGCAGGAATTTATTTTTTACCCGTTTATACCCGGTAATACCCGGTAATATTTTGTGCGTTTTGGGTAATTGGGACTAGGAGCTCGTCTTTTCCCAGATATTTGTTTGTATCAAATGAAACTTTATGTATTCATTGTAAAATTATCTGTTCTTACAATGCGAAATTTTCAGTGAGTTTTCTTTGAATAATCAAATTAATGAATAAATATGACCGGGTACTACCGGGTACTGCCGGGTAAAAATAAGTCCTTCGTGAAAACGGCTAATGTCTGCATTTCAGAAGGTAGGATGTGTATTTTACCGCTACTAAGTGTGTAGCGAAGGCGATCCGGAGTAGTGGACATTGAGTAAAGACGAACGGACGGAGGCATGCACCAGCGACTGAGCAGCAAACTAAACCATTCGGTCAATCGTGGTCTGTGCACCAGTTGCTATTTCATCGCTAGCGCCACCCACCGTGATGGGGCTCTCAAACTCTCCAACGTACCACGCCGCTCGGCCGCGCCAAGGCCGCCGGCAGGCAGCCAAAGTTTGAGAGACACTGAACACCGCCGCGGGGCGTGTGCGGCGCGTGGCTGGCTTGGTTCGGTCACGTGATGTTTGTCAGAGAACCGCTCGGCGAGCCGGCGCGCAGCATAAGGCTGACGCGACAACCCCAGATGACTGGAAGGAGCAGTTCAGTCTATACGCTAGTATATGGGTACCGGGGCCAGCGGTATGGATTCAACCCAGAAATGATACGCGCGAAATAATATTGTGTGGAATAATATTCATAAACATGTAATAGGACATAGATGTGTCATGTGCACACACAAAATCATAAAAAATCATAAAAATGTGATGTCCGTATCTCATACTCATTCAGAAAAAAAAAATCGAGACATTAGCAACGTGCAACAATTATTGTCATATGAGCCAGGGGTCAGGTTTTCTGTCCAAACACCGCTAAATTTCCTCTTGGATATATTACATTATAAACAACCTTTATCGTTGCATCATTAAATCATTACAAAATTGGCATTGTTGATTCACATGGCTTACCATCACGACGCAACATCGCAGGGAGTAGCCGTGGTAGTAGAAGAAAGTTCATCGGACAACGGTGTGTTGACAGGTCACTTCTTGGAATATGGCATGCACTTCCACCAAAAAAGCTACAATGGCTTGCTTTAGTTGCATAGTCATGCTCATTCAGCAGCAACCGCCATGAACCTACGATTTCGGCTAATGTGGCGTTCAAATTACCACTGCAGCGAGTGTAGCGCAGTTGTTAATTACCACTGACGCGAGTGTAGCGCGACATGTTAACCACTGCAGCGAGTGTAGCGCGAACATGTTAACCACTTGCAGCGAGTGATAGCGCGACATGTTAACCAACTTTGCAGCGAGTGTTAGCGCGACTGATCCATCATGGCGATTATTTCCAGGGAATTGCCCACAATGCCTGGGAATCGAACACAGAAGCCTACAATCACGGGCAAACACCGGCTGTTTGTATTGACACATTCAAGCTAACACAGAACATGAGACCTACCCGGACGCGGAAGAGTCCTACAGAGAAACTTGCATTCACTGCTTACATGATTTGCATGCTACTATGTAACTTATACAACAGGATATTGACCTGTGTAGCGTGGGGGTTTGCCAATTATTTTTACACGGGGGTGGATTGCAATTTTATTTTCCCATTGTATCAACGAAGACAGGAAAAGTGCATGAAGTCTAGCACATGGGACTGCAGTTGTGGCTATGGGGGTGTCACCAAAGAAATCCGTATTGTTTTCTCCTCTGGAACGGCTTGCTCTATTTATTACGAGCGAGCGCGAAGCCCTCGCTCATCTTTCCGTGGTAAATGGGACAAATCTAAACATAAGCGGCCCGACCCGACCCAACCCGACCCCACCCGTGGCGACGCGGTTGAGAAGCTATTATCTCTGCAACCGCACTTCTGATTGGCAAGCGGTCTTCTTTGCAGTGCAGCACCATCCAACCTTCTCTGTTTTAGGCCAGTGCCGACTCATACCACGTACCACGTGACTACCACGTGACTACCACGCTGCGTGAGTAAGTGTTTCCTTGACAAAACTCCGTAATGACTGGGCCAATTGTGTGCAAATTTTGTTTGTTGCTAGAGCCTTTTAACCGCCACTTTCTACACAAATCAGGGGTGGGGTTTCTGCACCTGAGCACGTGCACACCCCTATGATATATATCAGTAACGGCTAAACCGATTGTATTCAAATTTGATGTGTGGCTAGGGACCTCTCAGCCGCCAGTTTCCCATAAGTCAGTTGTGAGGCGCTTTGGAACGTGCACACCCCTATTATATATATATATATATAAAGAAAAGCTGAGCTGATTGAGTCGAACTTGGTGTGTAGTTGGGGACCTATCAGCCGCCGCCTGTCAGCAAGTGAGATATCAGAAGTGGGATGCCTCTGCACGTGCACAAGTGCACACCCCTATTCTTTATCTCAAGAACGGATGCCGATTGTGTTCAAAATTTGGTGTGTGGCTAGGACTTCTCATCCACTTTTTCCCCAAAATTGCAAGGGTTTTGTGGCCTTTGCACGTGCGCACCCTTTTGTATCACAGAAACATTTTTCCTTTTTCCATCAAGTTGAAATCAAACTTTTGCCTTCGTGCTAGCTACGTTCCATCGCCCAAATACGCCGCATATTACTGGCATAGTTTTTCATGTGGTGTCGTAAAACACCAAACCCAGCCCAGCTGAAGACCATAAGCACCAAGCCCAGACCCAGACAGGCCCCAGGGGCTGTAAGAACTCATTTTGAAGGTGGGGGGGGCAAAAAGGCATTTTGAAGTCGATTCTTTTCCATCACCTCCATAGCGTAATGTTAAAAATCAGAAAAAGTTTTTGAGGCAGCTTTCCCCCCCGCCCCCCCGGCTCCTACGCCTATGGACAGGCCAATTCAAATTCATAATATTGAGGCCCATGCCCGGTCCGGCCCATTCATATTAAGCAGATAGGTAATTATTTTCACAATATTTGCCACCATTATCCTAACATATTTACTTGCATGCTATCAACTATAAATAATATTACGCACCTGTGTGTTTCTGCGTATTTTGACTCATCGAACACTTTTTGTTCAACATTGTCATACTGGACCAGACTTAAGATCGGACATGCTTGGGGATTTTTTTCAATATTTCACCACTGCTAGGTATTTACCATGATTTATTGTTCTCATATAATTGCCCGAGTGTATTCTTTCAGTGTCCTATATCACTTTTTAACATATTTACATTATTAAACATCTGACTGTCATGTACAAAAAGCGGCTAGGGTCATTGAATCAAAATTTCATAATCATGCCCACACAGTGGGGGTGGTAAAGTGTTCTTCCTTATGGGAACAAGGTCGGGGACAAAAAAGTTCATTTCTTGATGAGGTACCCGGTCAGTGGCAAAATGACAGTAAGAATAATTAGGTTACTATGCCATTCTGTGAAATTCAAGTGATAATCCTTAGAAATACTGTTCGTCAAAATCAAATCAGATGTATTCTTATCACGTTATCATTATCACGGTCAGTTGCTATCTAGAACATTTGCCATTTTTAAAAATTAGCCAGTTGCGTTTCAGCTCTTCGATTTCCAATGATTTAGTTTCATCCATTTTTTTCCGACGAAAAAAATGAAAGTATAACCCGGACCCGGACCCGGACCCCGTACCCAGTCATTGTGTATTTTAGTGATTAGGCGTTTTTTACTGTCTGGAATAGATCTTAGGTTTTACCAGCGACCCAGTTCAGTGCTCACTGCCTTAATTTGCGAGGCATCCTCCATCACGGATAAATATTAACCGGAGTAAGTAATCAGTATAGATAGCAGCGTCTGTATTTCCGCGCAAACGGAAAAACAAAGTCAACCATTTATTTCTGACAACGCCTGAACAAGGACACAGGAAACCGGGGTGGCAGGAGTCGGCCAGCTCCCTTCAAACTTTTATCAAATTTCAAACATTATGCCTATTGACGATGCATTGGCAAAGAATTTACTTTAGAATGCCTACGTCAGCCCCACCCCTCCCAACTTTCGGACAGTTTCGGCGCCCCTGCACCTGAATGTACGTGCCTTTAGGCATAGGGAACCTCAAAAATGATCCTAGCTTAGCTACCTTGGGCCATTTTTTCATATGCGACTTTTAGTCGGGGCCACTCAAAGCAGTTTTACCACCCCTGGCCCATCCATTACCCATGAAAAGTCGAAAAATGCTTTACAGCCCACACAATCGGAATAATTGAGTAAGCACCCCTGGGTGCAACCGATCCATGAAATACACTGCTTACTGATAATTATATCGAACGAATCGCACGTGAAGGCTGCTCTCAGGCACTAGTCGATCAGGAATTCAGTCAATCATTCGGTCAGTAAGTCAGTCATTCAGTCAATCAACCATTTAGTAGTTCAGCAACTAAAGTCATTTGTTCAATCAGTAAGACAAAAAGGTACGGTATACAGCCACTCCGTTCTCTAAGCTTATCAGGCTCAGGGAACCATAATGAATCTACCCTTAGTGATGCCCCGGCGGGCAGCGGGCGGCGGGCGGCGGGCGGCGGGCGGCGGGCGGTGGGCGGCGGGCGGCGGGCAGCGGGCGGTGGGCGGCGGGCGGCGGGTGGCGGGTGGCGGGTGGTGGGCCTTGGGCGGTGGGCGGTTGGCGGTGGGCGCTGGCGGTAGATGGTGTTGACACATCAGCCAGGTGCGATTACCTCATTATTGGGGACGCCATATGTTCCGCTATCATCATCACCATCACCAAATGATGACTGACCATGGGATGCTGGTCGTAGAATCACGGTCAGGGTTATTTATGAATGAAACAGATTATTAACCTGGTCAGCAGAATAACAAGGAGCAGGATTAACACGTATTGACCCACGGTTTGAGATGGATCATAGGTTCATTGAGTTCAAAGCGTCTTGAGGTCAGCTTCTGTCCACAGCCATTTCGCAACCACTAAACTACGAAAACGTTACGAAGTTTATAGTTGCGTCGCAACCACACAAATGACTATTTTGTATTTTATACAAATTTAATTGTCTGCATTGTCTCCAGCAAAACCAATACCCTTCTAGCAAGACCAGTTTTCCTTCCGCAATTTTCCCTTGGTATTCACTGCCCAGACTGTCTGTCACCCCAAAAAGACCCAAACTGTCTGTCACAAGTGATACCTTCTGTTGTGTCCCAGGTATCAGCTGATAACGGACTTTAACTCAGTGGGGTAACAGTGGGGTAACTTTAACAGCGGGGATAGAGGGCCATGCTGGCACCACCAGCCCTGTGCTGCTATAGGGCTTCGGGTCACTTGGGTACCGTCGGCTGTAATCACGGGAGGTACCGGCGGCCGTTATCACGGGAGGTACCGGCGGCCGTAATCACGGGAGGTACCGGCGGCCGTAATCACGGGAGGTACCGTCGGCCGTAATCACAGAGGTTACTGGCGTCCGTTAATCACAGGAGGTACCAGCGGCTCGTTCATCGAGTACTCTCGCTCCTCTGCCCCTTCCACAGTGTCAGCGGCACACTGTTCCCAGGCAGCTCCCGCCAGACAACCCCCCACGGCCAGTAATCACGGGATGGTATCGGCGCCGTAAATCACAGGTAGGACCGGTGCCCGTAATCACGGGAGGTACCGGCGGCCGTAATGACGGGAGGTACCGGCGGCCGTAATCACGAGGAGGTACCGGCGGCCGTAATCACGGGAGATACTGGCGGCCGTAATCACGGGAGGTACCGGCGGCCGTTTTCGAGTTATCTTTTCGTTTTCGAGTTATACGGGGGGTTCATTTTGACCCCCCCCCACCATGGCGAAGTTGTCTCGGAGGCCCACCCGGGCGCGGGTTAAGTTTGATATGGTACCAGTCAGGAGCATGTTGCCATCTGCCTTACTGCTAATGTTAACGTGAGCGATGTAGATAAACACAAAGTAGAGTTCGACATGGCTGCACTTTTCCTTGGCCTAGCCGACCCACAGCCATGGCATCACAAGCCACAGCCACTCCCAAATGTCAATGGCTGGCCGTTGGTCAGCCGCAAGGATTGGGGTAAATTCATATTATGTGCTTATTTCCAGTGCACTGTTTATGAAGAATGCCAAAGCTTCTTTAAACCATGATTTTTTTTTGATAAGATTGATACAAAACAAAATCACAGGTACACTTTGCAGCCACAGCCGTAGCCACAGCCATGATCTAGATATTTTTCAGTCCGGCCCACCCCATTAGCCATGGGGTTCGGCCAGCCATGGGGATAGCCGACCCCATGTAGAACTCTAACACAAAGGCTTACAGTTTAGCTTATCATCAAATAGTTCCCTAGCGCAAAACAAATCACGTGGACCTTTCTTCTGACATGAAACAACACATCTGATTTGACCACAACAAAACACAAGGGATCTTAACTAACGAGTAAACTACCATCGTTACGAGCAAGTCTCCGCTTTGGGCGTAATTTTTTACATAATTTTACCTCCACATACGACCATTATATTACCAGTAAGACGCCTTAACCCGCGCGAAGTGTACGAGCGAGTCTGAATAAATATTACCCCCCTCCCGTATTTCCGCAATAACTTGAAAACCGTAATAGATA
>VOPJ01013333.1:0-79735 GCA_014673585.1 Semibalanus balanoides
AGTGGAATATATGTCAAATTTCGTCAATTTCAGGCAATATGGGGGGCTAACGCCCCTGCCGCCCCCCCCCTGGATCCGCTAGTGATATTGACCGGAGCTAAAACATGACACAAGTAGGTTTAAATATCCATGTTAATTAAAAGCTTTCATTTTTTATCAGTTTTTGTCAATGTCCATAGAAGCCGAGTTTGAGAAGGGTGCCTAAGCCCCCCCCCCCCCAGGGCACGGCGAAAGTGGCGCCTAGCACCGGCCGGGCTCGGGTTAAGGCTATATTTGGTTTATGGGGCAAACGGACATGCAAATTGGACCTTTTACCTCTTATGAACTCGAAACGATAGCTAAGTAACAGACGAGAGAGACGATCAGAAGCGCTTGAAAATGCAATGAATCGGGTGTTCTCCATTATCGATCTAGTCGACATCTTATGCTCCAAGGTTTTAAAAGGTCACGTTACGATTTTTTATCGTTTATGATTGCTTACCTAATGACGATAGGGCAGTGAGTGTGGCAGGAGGCCACGAAATCGACCCGACCCTAGGTCACATAACATTTGAGACCGCATAATATAGTGACTGATATGTTTATGATGTGTTAAGGACTTCAGGCCTCTCGGCTTCTTGTTCTATCAATACGCCAATTCGCAGTTCCAATCGTTAGATTGGCTTGACTAACCTGGATCTGAGTTACCAGAGATGACAATTTCGGAAAGATGCGTGAAAGATATTGGTAAGACGGAAATAAAAACAACGGTACTCTACTAGTACTTTGCCATTTTGTCGCATAATAAAATTTGAATTATGTGTTAAAACACTCGCATTAGGGTCCAGGTTAGGGCTCTATTACAATCATTTAAGGGAACTATAAATAACAAAACAGCTAACGTTTCAATTTATACGCTTTGCTGATTGACCAGTCGAACCTTCCACATGTCTGCATAAATAACGCTTCACAATTAACGTATGTATCTGTTGGGATGACCTTAACCCGGTAGTCACTGAGGTATTTCTGTAGACACGGTCATGGGGGGTCTTTTTTAGCCCCGCGCTTGTATCTTCGGAACCAACGACGAATCCGCTGAAACCAAACGGCATCGATAGCGCCAGGAAAATTTAATCGAACGTTAAATACTTGTGTTGCCCCTAGAGGTCAGTGGTAACGTCCACAGGTTATGTCAAAGGTCAAAATTTACAGACAAAATTTTATAGACCATATTTTCCATTCAAAGCAATTAATTGCAACCATGATCACCCAGAATGCTCTCAAATGTATGACACACATCAAGAATGAGCTAATCGGGGATTATTTTTTGGCAAAATGTCAAGGTCAAGGTCAGGTCACTAACGGTCACTATGACACAAAATTATACGAAAGTCATGCAAACACATTGTTGTACATACGTATTTTAACGTGTAAGGACAACGAAAAATTGGTACTATCATTTTACCCCTGATTTAAGGTAGCGTGAATGAAAGGTCCAAGTAAAGGTCAAGTAAAGGTCAAAGTCATGTCACAAAAGGTTAAAATTTGAAATTGATTAATACAGTAAATCAATACACTTTAATAGGCCGTTTTTTTTCTTCTCAGAAATACATTGCTGCTCTTTATTTGTCTGTATCTGGTCAAAAAAGGACAAATGAAATTTCAAAATTTGACGTCGCGAGTTACCCATACCTTAGATGTCATCACTCAGTCAAAAATACAGATCATTTTGAAAATTGGTATAGTTGTTAAATATGTATAGTTATTTTACATATATTCCGTTTTTTTTTAATATCTTAAAAAGTTTTGATTTTGTGGTCGTTTTTTTTTCTCTCAAAAAAGTAAATTTTTGAAAAAATGGGTCAAAAATCACTTTTGTCCAAAATCGGAGATTGACATATTGTAGCCCTTGACATTTGCTATCTTCTCCTTTTTTTCGGATTTCATTTGGTCTATTAGATGACATTCGTAATCGTACAGTCTCCTAAAGTTTAGCTGATTTTGGTGTCAAAATCGTGTGTAGTGACGTCACTAACTCAGCTTCATCTAAAAAAAAATGACTAAAATTAAAAACAAAAAATGCAAAGGGTGTGAAAACGATGCCCGGTCAGGTACTAGAAGTTTGACGTTGATAGCTGCATTTTTTCGTTGAATATTTTAGATATTCCTCAGAGGGGGCTAAAAAAAGTCCCCGAACCGAGTGAATCGCGGTTCACCGCCGCCCCACTGGGCTCTGGCATTTCTTCGCCCGAACTGGGGGGGGGGGGTTTGAACACGCCCTCTCTCGTAACTTCGGCTTCCATGACACGTAGACCAATCAAAGACCACTGTCAGAACCGTTTATCAAAAATCATTTCGAATACTATTTCAGACTTTTTTTTTCGCATCACGTCAAACTTAGGTCACCAGAGGTCATGAAGGGTCAAATTTTCAAAGTTTGTAGGACATCGCTCCAAGAAACCCCAATATCTCGGAAACTATGCTATCCTAGAAACAAAACATTAAAAAAAACTTTCGCTAGCCATTGAATTTTGCAATCGCATGTAATGGTACGTCAAAAAATGACCTCATAAGGTCAATAGTTTAAGCCTCTGGAGGTCATTAAAGTCAAAAAAAAGCTGATTTTGGCAAAAAAATATATTCGTGAATAACTTGCTTTACCATAACAATGACTCCATTCTGTTTACGCCATTCGTGTTTTTTCTTGTCAAAGGCGCTTAAAAATATGGTACACATTTATTAATGTTAGGTGAACTTAAGAAATGACCTCAGGTCGAGGTCAAGTAGTGACTTAAAAAGGTCATGCTGCATATCAGGAGACGTATCTTGATGATACAAACACATTGGTGAAAGTTGCACTTCTTTATCTGCATTATGTCCAGAGTTATTGACGAAAATGTGTTGGTGACCTCGGATGACCTCATATGACCCCAGATGGGTTACTGAACAAAACTTGCACTTGGGTCATACTTAATATTCTTTGATAACATTATCCAGAAGGAAATTGACTGATATCGTCGAAAAATAATTCATTTTAATATTTCTCCATTTACTTATAATGGGGAAGTCACAAAACTGATCAAACCTCATGTCACTTATATACAAAATCCGAGAAACACATTTTGTATATACTGATGATTTAATGTAATTCGAAAAGTTTGATATCGATCCCTTAAAAACTGTTGTCATGGCCCGACCGCAAACTTTTTGGGAGGTGGGGTCACTTGACTTGACCTGGTGACCTGACCTAATCCGACACAAAACTCGAATTTGGGAAAAATGTGCAAAAAGGATCAATGATAAGTTATTCCAAATTTGGCGGCACTACGCGCCGCCGTTTTTTTGTTATCTCGATAAAATAAGAGGGGGTGTTCAAACACCCCCACCCCCGCAGTGGGGCCGCGGATTTAACCCTCGAGTCCTGGGGGGGGGGGGTTTAGCCCCCCCCTGGTGGAAACATCTAAAATATCTAACGAAACAAATGCAAGCTATCAAACGCCAAACTTCTCGTACCTGACCGGGCATCTTTTTCACACCCTTTGATATATATTTTTTTTTTAATTTCGTCAGAGATTGTTTGGGAAGATAAAGCTAAAGTTAGTGACGTTACTACATACGATTTTGACACCAAAATCAGCTAGAGCTTTTAAGAGTACTGTACGAATGTCATATAAAAGACAAAATGGCAATCCGAAAAATGGAGAAGAAGCAAATGTCAAGGGCTACAATAGACTATCTCATATTTTTTGAAAAAGTGAATTTTTGACCCAATTTTTTTTCAAAAATTTTACTTTTTTGAAAAAAAACGAACCCAAAAATCAAACTTTTTAAAGATATCCAAAAAAACCGGAATATATGTAAAAATAATATACATATTCAACAACCATACCAAAATTTCCAAATGATATCTGTATTTCGACTGAGTGATGACATTATAAGGTATGGGTAATCGCGACGTCAAATTTTGAAACATTTTTTTTTTTGGTCCTTTTTTGCCAGAATAGCAGACAAATAAAGAAGCAGCAACTGTATTTTTTCAGAACAAAACCAGTCTATAAAAATGCAATTGATTACTGTAAATAAATCAATTTCAAATTTTGACATTTTTGTTGAACATGACTTTGACGCTTTACTTGAACCTTTCAAATTCACGTAACGCTTAAATCAGGGTAAATGAGTATCAGTTTTCGTGTCCTACACATAAAATAGTTGTACAACATGTGTTGCATGACTTTTCGTATAATTTGTTGGATATGTTGACCTTAAATGTGACCTGACCTTTGACCTTGACATTTTGCAAAAATCACCGATAAGCCTATTATGGATGTGTGTCATACATTTTGAGAGCAATTCTGGGTGATCATGGTTGCAACCAAATGGCTTTGAATGAAAATATGGTGTATCAAATTTTTTTGTCCTGTAAATTTTGGACCTTTGGACCTGACCCTGGTGAACGTTTCCACCACTGACTTCTAGGGTAAACAAAAATTAATTTACGTAAGATGAATTTTTCCCCTGGGCTATCGATTGCCGTTTTGATTTAGCGCGATCGTCTGATTGGTTCCGAAGATACAAGGGGGGGCTTAAAAAAGCCCCCCCAATCACTCGTGTTACAGAAAATACCAGTGACTGCGGGTTAAAGGGAGGTGTTCACCTTTAACAAGGGGTTTTGACTGAGATAGCAAGCTTTGTAGAAGCAGATCGTAAAATTAGTTATGGCTTGAAGATAAACTCGCAACGTAAAGTAAGTTTCGACATAAGGATAAGTCTGCTTTTCACCCCACTCCCGAAAACACGCCCGAAAACAGCTTCGTAGCTCGCCGCCAGGCGGGCGCGGAGGTAGGACATCTTCTGACACGTAGTACTGATCATGAATGCCTCGTTAATAATCCGCTCAGCCGCCGGGCTTGCGCGGCAACCCTTTTCAGAGACTTGTTCTAGGCGTCTGGTGGAGCCAGAAACGCCACTGCTATATCGTACGATTTTCTCGTGAAATACAAGAGAAACTTACTTCTTTCTCCACATATATCCATCTACTTGTCCAAAACCAAAAGTCCATATTCGTAAGTTTTGAGCTTAAGATGCACCGTATGGTAGAATTTCAAGACAACTTTTCAAGGTGAATATTCCCTTTAACAACAACTCTAAGAAACAACAATTCTTTATTTTATGATTGAAGCATAGCAGGATTGAAGCTAAGATGGATATCGCTTCTTTTTTCGGATTCGCTCTGGATGAATATTATGTAAAAATGCAGTCCATATATTTCAACTGATCTTGCTCAGCCTTGATCACTGGACACAAACATGACAATATATACAACAGGTACACTCACATTTTTGTATTATTTTCTTTTTTACATTACACTTCACATTTTCACACTCACATTCGGTTCTACCTGGGAAAAATGACTTTAAAAAACACACAAGGATTGAAGCAGTGAAGCATTTCACTACTTTGATGGTGGAAGCGTGCTGTGTCATCTCAGACGTCCCACGCCACATCACCGTCTGCCTGCAGGACAATCTGAGGCAGTAGCTAACACACTTCCTTTTGTCATCAGACCTGATCACTGGAATAGCATCCTACCCCGTCGTCAGCACGGTCGGAAGGATGCCTCTCGCCAGCTGCCTCCAGGTGCGCGTGCACACGGGCGACAAAAAGGGCGCCGGCACCGACGCCAAGGTGTTCATCAAGCTGCGCGACTCGATGGGCACCGAGACGGCGCTGCACAAGCTCGACAACCTACATGCGGACGACCACGAGCGCGATGCCGTGGATGAGTTCCAGCTACCTGACGACTTCGCCGCGTGCCTGGCCGACCTGGACAGCATCACTCTGGTGCGCAACAATGCCGGCGAGGACAGCTCGTGGTTCGTGGACCTGGTGGAGGTGCTGGAGCAGCCGGCCGGTGCCACCTGGCTGTTCCCCGTGCACCGCTGGCTGCACGGCTACACCGAGTACCGCGTGCGGGAGTACGACCAGAGTCTGCCGCAGAACGACGATCCAGACCTGAAGTCTCGCCGTCAGAAGGAGCTGGCCGCCAAACGCGAGCAGTATCAGTACACGCAGTACATCAAGGATGGTCCTGTGCAGGTGGGTACACTGCACATTCAATACAGACTTCTTCATGAATTTATAATGTAATGATAATATTCGTCGGTAACCTGCTAGTATATTTTATGCATTCCTATGTGTTGCAAGCAGTCAAATGCGACGTCTTCCCTAATTGGTGCTGACATTTAGATAATCTGTAATCAACGGCTAGAAATGAACTAAAATTTCCTAAAGTATACGCCAATTATTAATATCGAATGTGGAAGGAACTATACGCAGCAGAAAATTGACGATAATGCAGTAATATATAAATAGCTTTTTACTTATCGCATGGAAATGGAATGTATTTGGTATGCGATTGTCAAGCAAGCTGTAACTCGGATGTCCTATGTTTCAGATTAAAGTTCTCCCGGAAGATGAGAAGTTCTCCGATAAGTATCAGGTAAGTTGGATGCGCATCTGTATGACGGAATGCTTGGCTGTATGCAGCCAAACACCGTGTTGGCATCTTGTTGGACACCAGACCACTTATCAGAGTTCTAGGGCAACATCCCCTGCAAGCGACATGGTGGCGGTAATATAATAAATGGTCCGTGGCAGTCGAAAGCGAGTTAGCAGCCAAAGCAGCTTCCAGGTATCCGTCAAGATGAATTGTATCCATATGACCCCACTTCGAAATATATTTCAAGACATTTGGTAACACAATTTCCTACCAAATGTATCTTGTGTTTCTTACTCAGGCCTACATAAGGTTCATTATGCTGATAGAGGGCCCCATCAGGTTGACAGAAGGCCTCTCGGACCGATCGATGGCCAAAGACCGACAGAGGGCCCCTAAGAGGGGGCCCCTCTGACCGACTGAGGGCCCCTCTGACCGACAGAGGGCCCCTCTGACCGACAGAGGGCCCCTCAGACCGACAGAGGGCCCCTCAGACCGACAGCTCGCGCCCCCTCAGACCGACAGCTCGCGCCCCCTCAGACCTACCGAGAGCCCATCTGGTCAGCCAAGGGTAAGGCCCAAACAATACTTGACTCAGCCCAAATGGGGTACCCGAGGGTATCCTGGGTATCCTCTTGGATACGCCCTTGCCTCCGCCAGTGGGTCGCAGGTGGAGCCAATGGTCACGGTCAGGTCAGATCACAGTGTGACAAATCAGGTCACGGTCAGGTCAAAGGTCACAGACGCTATGTGACGTCACTGGGTGTCTCTCCGCCAGCGGGACGCGGGCGGAGAGACACCCACAGTGACGTCACAGTGGTTGGTGCAGAATGTAAACAAACCGTCTGGTGACGCTACCTTCTACATGATACCCTGCTGGTATAGGCAACAGAGATTAAACGATACTCTGTGATATCATGCGTTATCATTAGTGACTGTGATGTGTGATGTGCCATTGTATCTTCCGTCGTCCTGCATTACCTATGTTCTGTCTGTCACGGCTCTGTGCAGATCATTAAACGAACTGCTTTTCCAATGTTGGTGGTCATTGATCGACTATTCTTCCTCAGCTCGGCTTCGGAAAGGAGCGTCAGTCACTGATGACGGAGACGGAGCCGCTGGGAATATCCCAGGAGAAATGGAGCTCCTTCACGGAGATTATGGAAGCCGTCAAGAGCACCATCGGCGTCCCTGATGTTAGTTCACCCTCGCTCGTTGCCTACGCGCTATTCCCATGCATTCACATTTAAAGAGTGCCTGATAGCATTTACGGAGCTTTTTAGTTGCTTTTACAACCTGCATATTTCCAAAAGATGTAAAGAGAAGTTTAAACTCATGCATTTTTTATGTATAAATATTTAAATAATATCATTTTCATTTATTTTAGTTAATATGAACATAAGGGTAAACTTGTATTTACTTCTTTTACTAGTTATGCTCAAAGTAACGTTTGATATCATTACAGCTATACGTTGTTTTGTGTTTGAAAAGCTAAGCTGTTTATTTCGAAACTGTAGGACCAGCACAGGTGACAATTATATACGAGTAATGAGTATGCATGTAGTTTCATATGGTTGACGCAGTATGCCATGTTTAACACATGCTAAATTGCATCAATCTCCTCACGTGCCATAAGTTTTATAAACCGCAACTTTTTAACGTACCAGTATAATTTTCTTATTTTAATATCTTTCACACCAACGGGACATTCGCGCAAAGTTACAGGATCTTAACCTTATCTTAACCTTATCCTTATCTTAACCTTATCCTTAATGATAATTGTATATCCATGTCATCCCCAAGGCAGCGGCAATATGTGGGAGCCCTAGCCACACCTCATTTAGCCAGTTGTCGGGCAAGCAGTTCGAAAAGCGGACGGCACCAGGATTTGAACCCGGGTCCTCCCGCTTTTCAGACTGTCACGTTAACAGCATCATGGATAAGAAATGCAATTAGAAAATACGATAAAATATAATCCATGCCAGCACTAGCTGAGCTGACTAGGACGTTTTGCTACCAAATGTTTTGAAACATATTTCGAGGTTGAGTCCTATGTATATATAACTCATCTTGACGGCTTCCTGGAAATTCCTTTGACTGCTAACTCGTTTTCGACTGTCTGATATCATTGATTATATTGCCGCCACTATCGCCTGCAGGGGATGCGGCACTGGAACACGGACAAATGGTTCGGCATCCAGCGGCTGCAGGGAGTTAACCCGGCACTGATCACGCTCTGCACACACATACCGGACAAGTGAGTATGCACTAATAGAACATGCTCACTGGATGACATTCTTACCGGAGGGAGTTTCGATGGGCCATATCGAATATCATCTACCTACTGTTAGGTACGTGAGCTGGGAGTTGCATGCCCAATGTTTCTAGCAATGCATTTATAAATACCTTCATTATTTAGCAGCTTTGTATAAATAAATCCCGTACAAGCACTTCAACTGCTTTCCTTTAACTATCAGTAAGCCATGCAGTGGCGGCGCCAGCCTTCCGTGACTGGTTAGACAACGCTCCTGGTCCCAGGCACGTAGTCAGGATTTTACTCAGGGGAGGGGGGCAGTCACGTCGAACAAAAAAATCACATTTTTTTCATCAGCCATTATATGCCTGCTGACACCGGGGGGAGGTTCGGGTTTTCAGAAATCCTCATTCTATAGAATAGTGGTGCACGGGCGTCATTTTTCTGAAAAATGATTGTAGGGCCCTAAATGCTACTTTATGGATTTGAATATATCAATTCTTACAATGCAGCGCATAAGGCCTAATGTTAAAATGTTTAAATTATGGTAGGGCTCAGGCCCTACCAGGCCTATAGGAAACGACACCATGCTATGTGAAATTTAATTTTCGCTCAGGGGGCATGGTCCCCCGTGCCGCTTCACCAAGTTGTTTGTCCAAACAAACTGTTTGTATTTATGTCCGTGCTACTATGGTTGCCCGAGATTATGTCCTAGTAAAGCATGGGTTGGCATGAAGCAGATGGAGCCGAGATTATTGCATTTGTGTCCGGCAAAGGATTAAGCATTGTATGCTGCACTAGTAAAGGACTATAGTCCTTTACTAGTGCAGCAAACAATGCTTATCCTTTGCCGTAAGTATACTTACTTGCACCTTTCTGTGACTGAGTTATTTCTCGTTCTGATTCTGACAAGATCGTTGCGGACAGCAGAGATGAATTCAAAGTCGAAGCGCGTGCTTATTCCAGCCGGCATTTATTTTTGTTTATCCATGGATGGTTCAAGTTTTTTTTTAACTGCGTTTAATATTTTCACGTAGCCTATTTGATGTGTTAGTTTAAGACAAAATTATAAGTGCATACCTTTGCATAATAAGTGCAGTGAAACGGGAGTTTTAGCTGAAACCCATACACGTTGCATGCAATAAAGCAAGCAAGATGCAAACGGAATTTGTTTAATCCGTAAGAATACGTTCGCTCGAACGTTTCGCGTTCTCACGCACTCTGAGCGTCACTCTCTTGGATCACGAGATTATGCTGCTTATGGTTGTCGAGACCCCTACGCCTCGCAGGTTAATGGTCATTACTTTCCATGTGACACGCATTTCGGTTTGAACGACATGTGATATGCCAGGCTCTATCGGAGCTCTATCTCTATTCTCTATCTCTTTCTATTCTCTATCGAAGCGTGTTTATTGCATGCCGCTGCGACCCTCGGTTACCAAGCTCCACGTGGAGCTCCTGCTATCCACGCGGAAGTTGCCAGTTTTTCACGATTTCTGAATTTGTATATTCGAATGGCGCACGCGCGCAAGCGCCGACGGCGCGCTGTTGATTGTATTAGACCCAAAATTGAATAAGACGGGTTGAATCACAAGGCCCACGAGTCGTGAAAAAGTCACGCTCTCATCTTTAGTAGCGTCACGGGTAATGATTGCAGGTGTCACACCGGTGGCAGCGTGACGGCGGCGGGGGATTATTTGTGGTATTTTCTGTGGGAGGATGCTGTGACTGACAGATGGAATGTCCATACCAAATACCAATGTAATGCATTATCTGTTTTACCATGAATTGGAGAATATAACCATTTACTTTTTTAATATTGTGTGCTTACTACCGACATTATTACGCAAAACCGCAGTACATTTTTTTGGCCGGACACCCTGTAGTTCCGATAATGAAACGATATTTTGTAGGCAATTTCGTGAACGACTTTCGCACTAAACAGTATTTTTTAACGCGGCGTCACGCACAAGTGAAGCACCTGACGGTGATTGGGACAGCAAGTTTTAGAATCCGATACACCTCTCGAAGGCTAATGTTGAAGAAAGCCGACGTTGCTGCTTAAATGTTCCAGCCGTTTCTGAGTTAGAGAACAGGGGAGTGCACGTGCGCTCGTGCAATATTACCCAGAGTTTGACTTGCGCAACATTGCCAGTGGTGTGGTCTCAAACCACACCAAATTTAGCTTAATCAGTCCAGCCGTTTCTCAGCTAGAGCAGGGTGTTTTCTGACACTCTTGAAGAGGCACGCGCCATGTTGACCCGCACGTGAGACGAAACATGTCAATTATATAATTTATTGAATTGGGCTATCTGATGGCGAATGCCGCTTGTAAATCGGATGCGGGGTGCCAAATATATAAGCTTCTGAAAAGCGGTACGGTCGGGCGGGGTCAGGTCGGGCCAGGCTAGCTGCTTATATGTGAGAAAAACTCCGTATTCGGCGAGGACTCGCGGGCGCTTTGCCCTCGCTCGTAACTAACGCTTGTCCTCTCATGAACCGGTCTGGGGAGGGAACTAGTCTCACTTTTATTGTATTGTAAAGAAAATGCCACGATCACGTCAAAACAGTTAATCCCCTCCTGAGGCCCCATTATGCCACCAGATTGTCATGAAAAGTATATTTGCAATATAATTAATGCTGCAAGTCCGGTTACATAGCATGCGTTGTGAGACAAAGGCTGCACTGAGACTGAAAAAGGCACGACAAAGTGCACGACAAAGGTGGGCTTGTTGAAATGCCAACGTGCCTGGCCTTTCTTTGTGTTGCTAACCAGATAGTGTGTCGTGAAACAATGTCACACTAATTCCATGCTAAAGCTAGCGGTCTTGTTTATACGCGGCCCGTTGGGCCTCTGAGCCACCGTCACCCTGCTGGTGTGGTGGGGGGTCAAAATGAGTCCACGGGCGGATCCAGGGGGCGCGGCAGGGGCAAAGACACACTCAATTACACGCTCGACAGGGGGCTGCAATATAAATTAGCTCCCAACCACCCTTACAAAAAATATATATTTATATATATATATATATATATATATACAATAAAACGTTGAAACTGGTGATAAAAATAGGTACTGCACCTGTGAAAATAGCTTCTTGCGGAAAAAAAATTGTTATTTTTGTCTCGTTTTGTTTGCTGTATTTGGTAGCAATATGGTAGCAATAGAGCAGGTGCGTAACCAGGACTTATCAGGGAGGGGGGCACGTCGATGGAAAAATCGAATTATGCACCTCAGCCACAGCCATAGGATCGTGACCTGGGGGAGGCGGTAGGATCGTGACGTCAGAAAATCTCCTTTGATCTATTTATTTCCTCAGCGGGCATTGCTCCGTGCCCCCGCCCCCTCTTTGGATTCGTACCTGGTGTAGGAAGTATAGGGAAAGTGTCGAGTCTGACTCTTTTTGGATCTGGAGCCATCAACAACCAACGTATCTTTTGCGCGGTGGCGATACAGTAACCAATGTGGTTTATCCGAAGTGCCAGTCCGCAAAACGTGGCAGGTTTCGACAAGATCTCGTCAGGGCAGGGTTGGCACAAACACATCACAGTTGGGGCAGCGTTTGACAATTTCGCACATCTTTTGAAAATTGTGAGTAGAAATGTAATAGGTGTATTTTTATGGGTCATATTTCCACCTACCAGACATGTGCCTGGATCTGGGATCCGGCTGATATCTGGATCTGTGTCCTGCTCCTGTGTCCCGGGATCCACATGGGATACCAGATCCAGGTACACAACAAGCCAAGGGATCCACAAAGATCCCAGATCCTAATATATTTTATGCCGAGGGATCCACTGAGATCTCATATCCAACTCTGGGATCCAAGCACGCTGGCAGGTACATATCGCTAATTTTATAATATTGGAAAACTTATTATAAACATACAAGGAAATTTTGATGTAATTAACTACATATCACATACTATGTAAGAAAAACAGACCACAAAATTGTGATGTTAGTCCCTACATCTTGTGTTTCAAGATATAAGGCTCGTTTTTAAATTAGAGATCCACTGAGATTCCAGATCATGAGGCACTTTACGCCGAGATATCCAGAAGGATTCTAAATCTTCCTATATTTTATGCAGAGAGATCCACTGAAATCCAAGATCTTCATACATTTTATATTTATGTCTGCATATGCGGTATACGATACGTATGCAGGGTTCCCCCAAATATTTCAGGAATTATGATGGCCACAAGCAAGTGGGAAGAGGCACTTGCATGCTCTTTAGAAAGGCCATCTTTTTGGTTAGATAATATAGTGTGACTTCAACCATAATTGGGCCCTGGGCCTGTGCTTGTAATACACAATACATATTCGTCGGGGCAACCTCCATTATAAAATATGTACAGCTTAGGCTTCAGAGGTCATCAAAATTCAAGCTCAACGTTTTGTGTCGAGATGTTATTTGTTAATAACTTTCTACAAAGAAGAAGATAGAACAGTATAATTGTAGAGTCACTGTGCTAGTCTTGCAAACACATTACGTCCATACCAATGGTGACCGAGTTCGGCCAAATGTAAAATTGGAGCTTCGGTCAACGTCATTCAAGGCCATGTTAAGTAGACCAGGTAAATTATCCTTTAGTGTTGGATGAATCTCTACGAGGCAAACAGTGTTGTTCGTCTCACGCATCTCTCTTTATTTCATCAAGCTATTGCCTATTTGCCAAATAAGTGCTGGTGACTTCAGAGAACCTTAGCTGACCTTGTTAGAGTCACTGGACGAAAATTGTATCAATCATAAATAATGACCTATAATAGTATGATATGGAAAAATTTGTCATTCTATTGTACATAATCTGAAAAGGCAGCACTGCATATTTTCCTCTAGAGTCTAAGTGGGGAGGTCATGCGATGTGGTTGACCTGGCTCTTCGATAAAATATCGAGACATTCGAATTGTAGTTACGTATCAGTTATTAAGTTGTTGAATACTGTGAGTTTCAAACCAATCTTTTTGATTCATGTGACCTAGCCTGAGATGACCGAAGGTCACACATATCGCAATATAGCAAAACTCTTGAGAGGTAATAACGCCGCCTCGTCCTTGTGACATTTGCAGCCTGGTAACGCCGCCTCGTCCTGTGACATTTCAGCCTGGTAACGCCGCCTCGCCTGGGTGTGGACGACGCTCTGCTGCAGCCCTTCCTGGAGGGTTACACGCTGGAGAAGGCCATCGAGCACAAGAAGATGTTCATGGTGGATCTGGGAATCGTGGAGGGTATCCCGCCGGCAGAGGGAACACAGGTGAATGACGGAAAACAAAACAACAACTTTGCAACGCTGCATAGACTTGGATATTCGGTAGCATGTAGGTGCTAATTTTGAGTCTATCGCTATGACGGGAAAGATCGATCAGGTATATATCTTTTGACTATAGTTGTATCATTTCCTGCATCTTAATACAACTTGCTCTTGATGTCTGAGTGTATGAATATCTTGATGTCCTTGATGTCTGAATGTATACTGTCGTGACGTTCGGTTTTTGTGCGGTGATGTGTGCGCGCACTGACCATTGTTGCTTAAGTTTGTCACTACTTGTGATGCAAAATAAACTTGATGATGATGATGATGATGACAATGATTGATCCACTACTAATGTCTCAAGTTTTGCCGTTACGCTCTTGTAAATAAGACAGCACAGTATTTTTCGCAAGTACATAGTCATTAAATGAGGAAACACATCCCTTTGTTTTCAGTTGTGTCCTGTGGTCGCACTCTTCTATCTCAACAAAGGCAACGATCTGATGCCCGTGGCAATTCAGTTATTCCAGCACAAGGGAGCGTGCAATCCGGTGAGTACACACCGCACACATGATATCAAAATTCTTACCTCAGAAGTGCTCACTTAAAGGAAATAGATTACATTGTTATACTCATACAAAATAACCTTATCCTTATAGTGCCGACAAAAGTTAAAAATCGGCATTATGAGGATAAAGTTATTTGTTTGTGATTATAACAATGTCTTACATTTATACCTCAAAACAGCGTCAAAACAAGTACAAGAAATAGTTTACACCATTAACATATTTTTTAAATGTGATAGCAAAATTATAGTGCGAATCGAAAAAGAGTTTCGTGATAGTTTTTAGTTAGAGTTTCGGATAGGGTACAATTTGTAAACGAAACAATATGTTGGGCTCATAAGTTGGGCTCGTTGGGCTCTTAAACAATATGTTGGACTCACGAGGATAATTTGTCATAATGTAAATTTTAACAAAAATATATAAAATGTCAGCTGAGCTAAGAAATGATGAGAAACTATAACCCGCGCCCTGTTGGGCCTTCGAGACAACTTTGCCTTGGTTAGGGGTCAAAATGACCCCCCCTCTTACTCGAAAACAAAAAGGGATAGAAAGACGCAGAAAAAAAGTTCGAAAGCTCTTAACGTGTACATTCGAAGTTAAGAAGACCATTTTTGGCTAAGGTCAATATTGAGGTCGCCAGAGGTCATCAAAGGTCAAATTTCACAGTTTTTGGACTTCGCTTCGAACAACCCCGTAAATCTCGCGTACTAGCTGTTTATACGTAATAGCTGGGAACAAACGAAAACAAAAATCGAAACCTCATTTAAAAAGCAATCGCATTGGGTGTCCTCAAAATTGATCTAAGATCAATGGTTAGGCTCCAGAGGTCATCGAAGGTAAAAAATGCAGTTCAGTAAAAAATGGGGGAAAAATGTTTAATTTTTAACAGGCCAAACAAAGACCATTTATTGAGATAGTCAATAAAAACGTCAAACAATGACGAATTCCAAAGGCTGGAAAATGGGTGTCTAGGATTTTTTATTTTTGTGTATTACACCCCCAAATAACGGAAGATGGCCTTAATCTACATTTTTGGTCTTAAAGGGAGTGTGCCTACTCACATTGGTCATGTTGAGTTGTTGACACTAGTCTGTAGAACATATTTTTCTGAATTTAGCCATGTACTTCAATTTCTCAAGAAATCACTTTAGTGCTGAGATATCCAAAGTCGCCCAATCCACATACTGGCCAGTAGATTAATTATCAATAGTCGCCGAGGAGCTTCGCCTAAGAAGATTTGCTCTTAAATTACAACGCTAGCATATATTGTTAGCTCTGCCAGCTGCGCATTTATAGGTAACATCTTCGCTACTCTGTTATAGTGACGAATCGTTTATCGAGTTTTTGAAACAAAACAAATGCAAAACAGATTATAAGTAAAATTCAGCTAAAGGGGCCTCCAGACGTGAAATTATCGTAACCAATAATCAGAGCATAAGCTTCTTACCGTATTAAAAATATTATTTGAATTTCAAAAGGAGTAGGCACACCTCCTTTAAAACACGCCATATTGTGTTTCAATAATTACACCTCGGTGATCAATACCCAAAAGAAATTTAAAAGCAATCTTAATTTTTACCTGATTGATGGCTCCATATGTATGAGAAGGAGTACCTACCTCATGACGTCATTTTTTGAAAGAACGTTTTTTTAAAGCGCGTGAATGATGCAAAAGTGAAGCAGGTCAAATCACCGATTTAAGAAGAAAATGGCGAAAATTGTGACTCACTTCATCAGCCTGTACCACATTTGGCGTACGCTAAGTACCAATGGTGCCCCATATGTTGCATGCCTAATGCAAACTTCAGACCTGAGCGCACTTGAGTAAGTGGAAAAAATATGCGTCTTTTGGCGAAATTCGGTTTGCTGCTTCCCCCGACTGACATCCTTTCGATATTCACAATAGAGTTCTGCATGTGGCGGCTATCCCCATGGCTGGTCGAGCCCTCATGGCTAATAGGGTGGGCCGGACGGGAAAATCTCTAGATCATGGCTGTGGCTATGGCTGTGGCTGCATAGTCTGACTTTTTTTGCATACATTTTATCAAACCAATCATGGTTAGAAAAGCCTTGGCATGTTGCCATAACAGAAGACTGGAAATAAAGACATAATATGAATTAACAAAAATCCTCACGGCTGGTCAACGGCCAGTCATTGACATTAGGAAGTGGCTGTGGCTGGCTGTGGCTGTAATGCCATGGCTGTGGGGCGGCTAGGCCAAGAAAAGGTACAGCCATGCCGAACTCTAATTCACAATACACATGATGAATTGTAAGTTGCATGGCACGTGCGCACGTGCAGACCCCTGTTTTATCTTTGAAACTACTAAACCTATTGAGCTGAAAATGTGCATGTAGCCTGGTGCATGACTATCAGAGCTGACTATCGGCATGTCTAAAGCAGCTCTGCTTTAGACATGCCGACTGCCGAGGCATACACCATCATGCACTTGTGCACGTGCGCCACGATAGTTCAGAGCTAGGAAACTACTGGACCTATCGAGCTGAAAAGTTGCATATATGCTAAGAAAGGGCTGTTAGAGGTTTGTGCTTGGTGGAACCTTTGTCACTATACACGTGTGCACTGCGCACGTGTAAACCACTATCTCTGAAACTGCTTGTCCGATTCAGTGAGAAGTTCCTATGCATACCAGGGAATGACCACGGTCAAGCTATTAAACGTTTTACTCATCAATGGGACGCAGACAATGCGCACGTTTGCTACCGTACCGTTTCATAGTTCAAGCATGTTTTTAGCTTAACCAGAGCGCGTCCACTCGGTCATCGCCCACAAAGACGTTTACTGGTTTACCATATGCCGAAGTAAGAAAATACATTGGCACGCAGAGTGCGATATTTTTGGAGCAATGCACAATTATTCTATGGATTGGTATCTACTACGGCATTATTTCTACGTGGTTGCATGCGGTAGAAAACGTAAATTTATATAACGTAGTGTTTTCCTACTGCGTACGTTTGCCTACGAGCACTGGCGGATCCAGGGGAAGGGCATCGGGGGCAAATCCCCCTATGCCGCCTGAAATCTGTGCATATTTACACATTTCCTGATGTAGAAGGAGATCAATGCAACTTTTACAGAGGAAAGTGTATTTTAAAACGTCTAGCAATGCATAAGGGAGCGAAATCGGACGATTTTTTTTATTTGGATTAACTTTTTTGGGTTGATGCCCCCATGGTGCCAAAAACTAAATCCTAGATCCGCCAATGCCTACGACAACCCGCTCTAGGTTGTCAACGAATGAATGTCTGCTCGTGACGCCCATAAAAGAGTCATGTGTGAGTGGCATGACATATGGTGCCTTGAACAATCGTCTTTTAGTTCAGATAATTAGCAGATCCATCGCGTGTGCCGTGTTTATATCTGGCGCCCGCGCAGTCAGACCAGCTGCCATCGCTAATAACACAATTGGTACACCATGGATCCTATGTGATGCCATGCAACGTAGCCTGCAGCTACGAAGGCAACGGTTTCACAAGGGCTCGAGCTCGAAGTGCCGATGGATGTTCAAGCGCTCAACCAGGCTGGCCGTTTTGCCCCATCAGCACGCATGTATATCGGCACGGACAGAACATTTATTGAGACAAGACATTGTTTTCCCTTTCAGTCAAAGGTCTCAACGCCAAAGTATCATCACTAATGTTTTCCTTCGACCTTTGTACAGGTGTTTGTACCCAGCGACCCACCGAACCTGTGGCTGCTGGCCAAGATGTTCTACAACAACGTCGAGGCTCAGCACCACGAGTCGCTGACCCACCTGGGCTTCACCCACCTGCTGATGGAGGGTGTGGTCATCTGCACCCACCGCAATCTGTCGGTGTCTCACCCACTGTTCCGGCTGATGGCGCCGCACTTCCTCTTCCTGTTGTCCATCAACGTGGTGGCGCTGCAGGACCTGATTGCTCCTGGCGAGTGGGTGGACCGAGTCATGACAGTCCGCGCCGCGGGGATGCAGGAACTCGTCAGGCGGAGGTAAGTCGGGAGCAAAGAGTTGAGCAGCAGCTAAGGAGCCACTTAGGAGGCTTCTGAGTCACCTGATGTGGTGGTGAGTGTTGGTGGTAGCCGCCATATGTAAGTTATTATCGTGAGGAAATACATTTTAAAATAATCACAGCTTGTCATCAAAGCAAGTGTACGCAACCGTCTTCTCTCGTATTGGCCTTAACTTGTGTCCTGTGACCTGTCGATGTACAGACCTGAAGGCTTGATTCTATGCTTCATAGGCTGACCATAAATGACCCGATGTGACCTGTCAGTCTCCATACCTAGAAGCTGGACACTCTGCTTCACAAGCTGACCCTGGCGGACATGTGACCTCAGTTTCCAGGACTGGAGGCTGGACAAGAACGGCGTCATTCCGAGGCAGGTGGCTGGTCGCGGTGTGGATGACCCTTGTGTTCTGCCCTACTACCCGTACCGAGACGACGGCTGCGCCATGTACGCCGCCATCGAGCGCTATGTGCGCACCGTGGTGGAGTCCGCGTACAGCGATCCGGACAGCCTGCAGGCCGACCACGAGCTGCAACAGTGGAGACGGGAGCTGACCAGAGCCCGCGAGGACGGCGGAGTCGGCATACCGGGCGTGGCAGGAGACGACGATCAAGGTTAGACTGTGGACATCGCTCTGATGTTTGTTGCTTGGCTGGCTGAGTAGTACCTGCCCACACATCTGTCAGACTTTAAAAAAACGTGACACTATAAGGGAAAGGATAATTTATGAATTGTCAATGCTTACGAAGTTCTTCGTTGGGTTCTATCCTTGGATTGTCTACTGCTCACGTGGTCTCACTTCCAGTACCATGTCCTAGCTCACGTGTCGCACGTGATCTCACTCCGGTACAATGTTTTCACGTGAACAATACAGTTTTCAGTTGGCATACCTCGCTGACCTCCGATCCTTTGGTCTGCGGCAGGATTCACAAGCATGGACCAGGTGGTGGAGGTGGTCACGGCCATCATATCCATCTGTAGTCAGGGCCACGCCGCGGCCAACTTCGGCCAGTACGACGAGTACGGCTTCGTGCCCAACTACCCTCCCGTCCTCTACGGCTCTGCGCCGACCACCAAGGACTCTGAGCCGAGCGACCAGGAGCTGCTGAACTATCTGCCAGGCCGCTTCAGCACACGGGAAATCATGGTCATCACCAAGCTGCTCAGCTACCGCGGCACCAAGGTGCTGGGAGACTTCGAGGTGCGCTACATGTACGACCCGGTCGGTACGAAGGCGGCCGAGAAGCTGCGAGAAGAGCTTCAAGAGCTGACGAAGAAGATCGATGAACGAAACGCCACTGCCGAGTTTCCGTACAAGTGGCAGAGCCCGGCGGCTGTGCCGAACGCCATCAGTATTTAGGCGGAACTTGGCACAAGACGTAAAACCGGTGATGGGAACAGGATCATGTGTTTATTCTCTGTAACAAGTTGTTGCTTATTCAATGCTTCCAAAATGGCAGATTTTGGCTTGAGGGTTGAGTGATGGCAGTGTTGGATATGCAACCGGAGATTCTTAGCCATGCCTTGGCTTTCCGATTAAAAATGTCTTGTATCCTGCAGTTATAGGTACATGAAGAAAGCATTATCAAACTTAGCATTAGGGAATTCATAATTGTCGGCACCATTCCGCGCGTGTACATGTGTTAAAAGGTGTGATAGGAAACATTAGAGGAAAATTATGTACTTTTTCATTCATTTAACATTCCTTGCCCTACCAAAATAACGAGCACAGTTTTGTTGATTCGCACCTGTATCGTTTTAAATGTGTAATGTTTGTTCCTGATCCGGCAATGTTCATCTTTCGAAATAAACAACTATAAATTAAAAAGTCTACTCATACCTTTATCATCTAAAAATAAAGTCACATTGAGCATCTTCGACACTCAACAGCGATCATTATTGTTACTTGCTCGTGTCGTTCGCAAGGCGATTACCGCCATTTACTTGTGTATCAATAAACATGGGTGCGCCTAGCTAAATGCCTAAGCCTCATTTCCCCCCCTCCCCAGTGAGAATTCCTTTGCCGAGGCCGTAAGATATGTTATCACTTGCTGGCCTCATGACTTTAAAAAATGCACTTATTCCCTCAGGACACCTTGCTGTCGATATTAAAATGTGTATTTCTCTGTAAAAATAAGCGAATGTCGATGACACGAGGCGCCCAAATGGAAGGCTGCAACTTCCTAAGCTTATCTAGAGAACCCAGACGCTCCGGGCGGCCTTGAGCGCTCTCGGCGCGCTATTTGAGTCCCCGCGCTATTTGTGACGGGTGATCAGGGCCAAGATAGCAGACAAGATAGCTGATAGGTTAAAAATAGGTGTTTGAATCACTTGCAGAGTGCCGGGCTCGATGATTGCATTTCGTTATATATTATAGTATGGCTAAAGAGGCTTATAACATTGCTGATGTCGCGGGACACTAAGTTCGGTTATCTGCTCAAAATGAAGTGTCGGCGAATGGTCAAGCTGACTCAGCTGAATAGCACTCTTCCACCTGACCCTGTTAACAGATTACCAGTATGAACAGCGCAGTTTCAGACGAGATTTGATAGCGACCACACCTGTCGATAGTCGGCTATCTTCTACATGCCCGGAGGTCTGATTCATATCCGGCCATCTGTTCAGGGTTTAAAATACGATTAGATATAGATATTTGACGACATTTAGCGATAGTTCTATATCCCGCGACCTGGTGGGCCTCCGAGCAGAGACTATCATGGGTGCACAGACCCCAAGCCCAACCCAGCCGAAACCCATGAACACCAAGCCCAGACCCAGACCAGACTCATTCATATTCATAATATTGATACCCATGCCCATTGGGGCCCATTCAGATAAGGCAGATAAATATTTTCACAAAACTCGCAACCATTACCTTAGCATGTTGACTTCAATAGAATTAACGAGAAATAGTATTAGGCACATGTGTGTTGGTCCTGATTTGAACTTATCGAACACTTTGCAGTCAACATTATCATATTGAATCAGACCTAGGATCAGACATGGTATAAAAATCTGACTGCCCTATTACTTACCACGATTTATTGTTGTCATATATTTGCCAAAGTCTATTGTTTAAGTGTCCTATATCATATACAAAACATATTTACCTGGTTAAACATTCTGATTGTTCAAGTAAAAAATAACTCTTAGCGACATTATTCCAAAATTGTCATACCCATGCCCGCCCAGTACACATGAAAAGTCCAGAAATGCATACCCAACCCAGACATTTGGAAGAATTGAGTGGGCACCCATGGGTGCACCCAGCCCATGCTAGTCCCTGCCTCCGGGACAACTTCGCCATGATGGCGGAGGCCAAAATGACCCCTTCCCCGCGTCTAACTCGAAAACCAAAGGGGATAGAAAGACGCGGCAAAAAAACGTTCGAAAGTCCGCGACATGGGAATTCGAAGATTTCAAGGCATTTTTAGCTCAGTTCAATATTGAGGTCGCCAGAGGTCATCAAAGGTCAAATTTTACAGCTTTTGGACAAGGCTTCGAGTAACCGCCATATATCTCGTGAACTATGATGGCTAGGAACAAACGAGAAAAAAAAAACGTTCGAAAGCTCATAAAAAAATCAGTCGCACTACATGTTCCCAAAATTAAGCTCAGATAAATAGTTTAGGCTCCAGAGCCCGGTTTGGCAGCAACGGCCGAAGAAAAGACGAAGCGCTCTAAGTACGGTGACATAGCAATGCGCCACATTTTCGAGCCGATTGCTGTCGAGACAACCGGCATTTATGACCAAACAACCAGACGATTCGTCAAAGACCTTGGACTGCGCGTGCGCATTGCGGTGGCCACTGGTGATAACCGGGAAACCAGTTATCTACAGCAGAGGATCGGCATAGCGATCGCAAGGGGCAACGCTCTGTGCGTCACACTGTCAGGGCACAGAGATCACCTCGCTGTGCCACCTGCTGCCAGGGGCGTAGCCAGGATCTGGCCAAGGGGGTCCCGACCTGATTCCAGGGGCCCTTGGCGCTCAGAGGGGCCAAATGGAGATGAAGGGCCCTACAAAATGACATTTTGTCAAGGCCGTTGCTTAGTGCACTCAGTCTGTATGACATCAGTTAGCGCACTGTTTTAATAAAAGAACACGATTTTAGCAACCATATCGTGGTGCAGTGATCAGCCTTTGTCCGGGCTGGATTTTGCCAGCGCCGAGCAGGTCCATCAGTGGTGGCGGAAGGCATTTTCGGATGGGGCAAAGAAACCCAGGGCGCCCCGGCAAAGCGACCCATCAAAAAATGGTCACAAGATATTTTCCTCGATATTTATGGCACAATTATTTTATTCAGGAAACTCTCCTCTTCTGGGCGGTATGACCGACTAGTGATCGCGCTCTAGGTAAAGTAAAACAGGTTTGTATTATATGTATATCGGTCTGACGGGAGCACAAGTGCGGCAGTTGACTGTACCCGCCCGAGAGTAACTACATTAATATAGTTGTTTACCGTGTTATACTCCTAGTTTCATAGCTTTAGTGAATTCCCTGGGAGTTTCCCAGGGAAAGGCTCCCATTCAGCGAATGTTCCTAAACTATGTATACTAGGGTGTATAACCACGGTCAAACTATTTAATGTTATTCTCATTATAGGGTATAGTCAATGCGCACGTGTGCCTCCCGGCCGATTCATATTTCAACCTGGCATTCCATGACAAAATCGTCAATAACACCTGTAGATTTGTCTCTTTGCATAATTTGAGATTATGGAATTATGATGTTGTTTTTATGCATCTGTGTAGAATATTCTCAGATTGCAATAAAACTATTCTAAGGGGTGATCTGAGCCGTAGATTTAAGCTGTGACATTTTCAGCCCCGTCTGTCAAACGGTTTTTGAGTTATATCCACAGGCATTATCCGAATTTGCTAAAACCTTTAATTTTCAGCGGGCGATATCTCCCATCTAAAATATGGGAGTCATATAATGGTTGTGATTCCTAAACACGCTTTCCCTACTTCCCACGCATCATAAGATAAATGCACTATACATTCATAAGAATCTCATAAAACCATAAATGAATGTGATATAACATTTTTACGAAAATTCCAAAATTTTGACACTTTATTCAAACTTGATTTTTAAGTGAAATCACTTTTTTATGATGTGGCCACTTAAAATTATGATGTTTCTCCTTGCAAGCATTACTTAATTATATGCCATCGATTTAAATATTGAAGGTAGACTTTTTCTCTAAAATTGTATTTATGTTTTGAATTAAGAAAAAAGGGTTCATTTTTCCCAAAAAGGAAGAGCGTCCAAACATCCGAGCGCTTATGAACAACTTGGAAGCTCTTTCTTTAAGAGCGAGGTGAAATATTGAGACACCGTTTTAAGTTGTAACGAAATTGCGCCTAATACAAACTTAAGCCCTTTATATTGCGCTTTACGTCGACTGGCCATTTTTGGTCTTAATGGTCGACTGACTTTAATTTAAGCTGTATTTCCATTAGTACTGAACGGACTCATCCGTGGCTGGGTGCGTTTTAAAGCTCTTGTCATGTTCTACTGACCATATACTCGCTGGGTCGGTAAAACAATAAAAAATTATGTTATTTGTACGAATTTATGAAACACCCATTTCGGGCGTTTCAGACCAAGTTGTATGCTATTAACCTTACCTGCGGGATGTTTGAACTTCAATTTGTGGTATTTCAATTTTGGTTAAAACCGGCTTATCTTAGTGTTGAATACTCTTAAACGATTCCCAAAGATCACGCCGATATCAATATTTTATCACATAACCGTGTACATTCGCTTTTTATAATTCACCTAGTCAAAAATCGGCGCAATTTTCCAATCATGTGCTCTAGGACGACCCAACGCTGTCACTTGCAAGCACACTGCGCTTGTTTTCTACAGGCGGAGTTGGTTTTTGACGCATTGCGCTCTTTTTCGACACGGGAAGTAAGTTGCAAGCGTACTGCGCCCTTTTTTGACACAACAATGAAACGCGCACAAAACAATACAAAATATGCTATTTGTACTTGAATTATGAAACACCCATTTCGGCGCTTCAGACCAAGTTGTATGCATTCTATACCTCGTACCTGGATGTTTCAACTTCAAGTATTGTGATTATTTTCGATTTTGGTCAAAAAATCCGCTTTATCTTAGTGTTGAATACTCTTAAACGATTCCCAAAGGTGTAGCGATCACGCCGATATCAATATTCTATCACATAACCGTGTACATCCGTCAAAATACGTTTTTTTTATTCAATAAGTCAAAAATCGGCGCAATTTTCCCATCATGTGCTCTAGGGCGACCCAACGCTGTCACTTGCAAGCACACTGCGCTTACCCAGCCGACTGAAGGCGCAGTGCACTGCGGTGCGACAGAACGATTTGGAAAACTTGTCGAGTTGTGGCGGAGTTTTAGGACTCCGGGCGCACTGCATGATTATTTTTTTTCGAAATGCCAAATACGATTCTGAGAAATGTCATGACCTACGCTGCTTCAACCTCTTTACATTATGCTACATCATTACTTCCTCTTGCTTGTCACAGGGCAAAATTACACCCAGACATGAGGAATTATGCTGTAAATAAGTCAAAATACGAGTCGTTTTTACAGAAAACCATGTCGAATTTGGCAGCGCACCCCATGTCACGTGACTAGCTGTGTGTGACGGTCCACTACGCCTAGACCCGATTCAGCTTGTAAGGCAGGTAAACCACGGTCAAACTATTTAATTGTGTTTCTCATATAGGGTGACAGTCAATGGCGCACGTGTGCTCCCGTGCCGATTCATATTTCAACTGGTGGACATTTCCATGACAAATCTTCGAAATAACACCCTATATCTCAGATTTTCAATAAAACTATATCTAAGGGGTATTCTGAGCCGTAGATTTAAGCTTGTGGACATTTTTCTAGCCCCGTTCTGTCCAAAACGATTTTTGAGTTATAGCCACAGGCATTATCCGAATTTGCTAAAAACTTTAATTTCAGCGGGCCCGATATCTATACCATCTTAAAAATTATGGGAGTCATAGAATGGTTGGGATTCCTAAACACACTTTCCCTACTTCCCACGGCATCATAAGAATAAATGCATCTATACATCATAAGAATCATCATAAACCATAAATGAATGTGATATAACATTTTACGAAAATTCCAAAATTTTGACATTTTCAAACTTGATTTTAAGTGAAATCACTTTTTTATAATGTGGCCACTTAAAATTATGATGTTTCTCCTTGCAAGCATTAACTTAAAATATATGCCATCGATTTTAAAATATTGAGAATAGACTTTTCTTCTAATATTGTATTTATGTTTTTTGAATTAAGAAAAATAATTGTCACCAGCACGTATATGATAATAGCTTTGCACGTAAGTGTGTTGGAGAGCTTAAATTAACAGCATTATATTTGCCTCATCGAGCTGCATTTGATGATACATAACAACATGACCCATGCAGGTTGCTCCTTGACTTCAAGGTCACGTAACTTGAGGTCACCCCGTGCAGCCAATGTCAGATCGCTCCAAACATAACACTCCGTTTCTCATAGTTTGAGGAAAATATGTTTTGGGGGTTATCTGGACCGTAGCTTCACGCTGTTAAATCTTCTGTCCCGTCTGTTGAATGGCTTTAAAGTTATAACCTAAGGCATCTTTTTGGTGTTGCGTAAACCTCGATTTTTTCAGTGTGCGAAATCTCCCATCTAAATAATATGAGTCATATAAACCTANAGAAATATGCTTATGTCCGACCGAACACCGATCGGTGTTCGGACAAATTCGGATTTCCGAAAATGCTCACACCGATTGGCACCACTAGAAGCGATGCTCGTAAAAATTTAACAAAGGTAATTCTTCTATTAAACACGCAAAAATAAACACATTCAAGATCAAGGAAAAGAACCCACGCCGAGCATGCCTTCTCAGAGGTCTAAAATGACCCGTGAGTCAAGTGTTTTCGATAAAATAGATATATGTTACTATTGTTGTTTGACGTATTCAAAGAAGGGCTTTGCACGACATTTGTCCATTTTCCTTAAGCCGTGGGGCTATGATATCAAGTCTGAGTTGTCAAGCCAATAGCTGAAACCGTTATTCACGCAGCGAATATATACTTAGGCCCGTAAGCGGACATACGTGATTCCATATTTAGCCAGAAGAGATGATATGTCTGCAGGTCTTATCTCTCGCTAAGCGTGCGTCTTGCCGCACAGACACACGTGGCGTTGCCAGAACACCTTGGAACGGAGCAGTGGAGGACGATGCGCGATATCCTGGTGGGTGTGTAGCATCAGCGACCCAGTTTGTGGCTTATGTGGCGCCAACACATGCTGTTGCGAACAGCTCAGCTCATCTTTCCTTCATCATAATCATCTTTTCCTGCATGCTGACCTTTCCTGGAATGTCAGTAAGGTATTTATAAAAAGGATGCTATCAAACACGTCAGCTGTCCATTGGCATTTGACCTGATTTCGTCAGCTTACGGTTACGGACATCACATTTGTTATCTCGTGTTCGAAGTGCATTTACGATATCACAAGACATTGGTTACCAACTAAACAAATTATTTTAGCTAAATCAGAATATCAATTCATATTTCACTTGTTCTCATAGTGTACGAGCAGCACTATATAGTACAGCAATATGTAGAAGCGGTACATGGCCACGATACGGAAAGATTAAGTTACTACGATTAAGGAAGTAAGTACGATGTAACTTCCTTGGGAAAATGTGCGTCCCTCAGGGACGCCCATTTTTGCGATGGCGTACAAAGTGACCCCCCATCCCCACGAGTTTTCGGGAATAGCTAGAAAACGGCAGAGCGCATCGCTGGTGAATTTGGCGCAGCTATTCGAGCATCAATTACTCACATGTAATGTAAGTTTTGACCTCAGGTCATCTCAGATCAGGTCATCATTGCACATCAAGTGACCTTACCTCCAACAAATGTGTGTGGTCGTGCCAAAACCACTGTCTTTGTCCGAGATATTTCAAACCTGCAGGAATTTCATTGGTTATAAGCGTTCTATCATGTATTATTATTGCTCGGTATTGACCAATACAAATTTATCTACGAAAAACATTTTTAAAATATTATCTATATTGACCTTTGATGACTCTGGAGCCTATTAACCTGAGCTTGAGAATGGTCTTATATCTGATTGCTTTTTTCAAGAACTTTCCGATTACTATATCAATATGGTTCCTAGCTTTCTAGTTCCTGAGTATTTATTGCGTTGTTGGAAGCGAAAGTCCTAAAACTAGAAAAATTTGACTTTTTTGATGATCACTAGTGAACCTCAATATTCTTATATACCAGAAGTAACTTCGAATGTCCATGTCGAGCTATCTTTTTCTATTATCAGAAGGTCTATTCTACTAAAGGGGCTATAGCCCCTTTAGTTTTCAAGTTAAGAGGGGGTTCATTTCGACCCCCCACCTCACCCCCACCAGTGCAAAGGCGTCTCGGAGGCCCATCTGGGCGCAGGTTAACCAGCCCAAGTTACTCCTCCTTTATTATGTTGTGTATTTTACCCTTGCACAGACTACAAAATAATAAAAGGACAAAATGGAGAGAAATGTCGAACGAGAAATGGAAGCAGCCTATATTATGGAGCATTGACCAATTCGTCATGACAAGGAAATATAACTAGTGGTAAGCAGTTTCATTTGGACGTAACTTAAGCAGTCTAGTTTAAACCATTTATGTCGATTGAAGAAAAGAGCAACCTATTCACCTTGTAGAGCTTAAAGAGTAGTGATACCGTGGCAAAAAAGTGCCAACTAAAATATAGTTGTGGGAGAGGTCCTATATTCACTAACACCATGTTAAAATGTGTTTATATACATGCATACATAGAACTTGTACTCCCACAACGACAAAAACGAAGTCGTTGAATAGATATACACTTGTAAGCTTAATGTCGTATCAGGGCCCAGTGATCTTGTCAGCTTACGTGCAATTAATTAGATTCTTGAGGTGACAATTCTTCGGTGAGGCATAATAATCCTTTAATATCGGCTCGTTGACATCACGATTCCGGTGAGAATATCTGCAAACCAGCACGAATTATCAACACCACATAGGTATGTACAATGTACATGTATCATTTCCACGCTAAACGTGAGATAAGACTACAAAATTGACAATACCCTGGGAACAGATATCGACTGCTTTGAAGAGTAAGTAATGGCAACATAATTGGCGGTAAGAAGACAAACAAACACAAACGCAATGTGCAATGCGGCAATGTGGCTCTTGTAGCAACAATTTGATTGAACTTTATCAATAGCCGTTTTCACGATGGATTATTTTGCGCGAAATGTTTTAGAACATTTAAAAATGTTTTGAAATGTTTGTGTAGTAGCCGTGTTCACGATGGACTAATTTGCGAAAAAATGCGTCAACCCTCGCCTACGGGACCGTAGGCGAGGGCTTAACATTTCTCGCAAATAAGTCCATCGTGAAAACGGCTACTACTAAAACATTTTAAAATGTTTGAAAACATTTCGTGTAAAATAATCCATCGTGAAAACGGCTAATGCCGATTGAACTATACAAATGATACAGTCCGAATAACACCTGATCTATTTACATGTACCAGTGGCCAGTGGTCCGTTGACGAATGTTAAAAAAACTTTTGTCGTCTCTTTTAGATATGCATTATACATGCCAATACAGTCCGATGGTACTGTATCAGTGATACAGTCGGATTCACATCGGATCTTTGCTTTTGCTCCCCATGTCGACGAGGTGGTAGCAAAAGCCAACCGCATGCTAGGCTTGCTAATAGGAGCATGCGACCCGCCCCATGTATTGCGGCGGATCGAAGTTTGATCACCCCCCTCCGCCCCGTTTAATGACCTGCCTATTGTTGCTCACGTCAGGGTCGATCATCGAGTACGGAAGTGTGATATGGTCCGGTGCCGCAGATTCACACCTGGCGCGTCTCGAACGCTGCAGGCATTCGATTCTTTTGATGTGGATGGCCGGGGAGAACACAAGTAGGTTCCTGATGGATTATTTTTCAGTTACTGGAGGCATTTCAGATGTCCGTCAATTAAAGCTCGCTTAACTAAAACTGACATAATTTTCATGCGCTCTGTCTTTGGCGGTCACCTAGACTGTGAACAACTTGCATCAATGTTCAGTTTGTCTGTCCCGGCCCGGCGTTCTCGTCATACAGTTCTTTTTCATGTGCCACCAGGCCGTGTCAATTCTGTACAGCGTTGCTTCCTGAAGCGTTTGCCAGAGACAGCTAATAAGCTTATTGTTTGCATGCCCTGAGGCTGACTTTTTCAGGCCATCCAAATTTTTTGGAAGATCTCAGGTGCTCCGTTTCAGCGAACAGCAGGGCACCACACTCCGGTTCCCGTTGAACGGAGAACGGTCATGTGCTCAGTCAGGTGCCCTCGCGGCGTGTGTTATGACTGTGATGTGTGGAAGCGTATAAGTGTGGCCTTATACGTCAAGAACGGTCCGTATGATGTGTGCGGGATTTGTATTGGTGTGGACGAGCTGTACCGGTGTTTTTATAGGCGAGCGGGTAAGAGGCAAAATTGTATGCCATTGCAGCCATAAGTGGCTCCGGCCTGTGGTTGTTTGTTGACTAATAAATAAATAAATTAAATAATCCTTTTTGATCTGCTGACGGCCATCGCTCGTCCGGACGAATGGTTTTTTACAGAATTTTGTCTTCCCTGTGTTAGATCCATTGCCAAGTACTAATACAAAAGTCTTTTCATTCTTCAATATTTTGTACTATGACATTATATTTAATATGTAATGTAAGACGTAGTATTATAATCAAATGTTTCATGAACAAAAAGCAATCGTCGACGGAATAATAGTGGTCAACGGATTTGTTGTCAATCTGGCTCTAAGCGAACTATCTTGAAACAAATTCATAACATTTACGCGTTTACAAAAACATGCAGCTGGTACAAAACAAAATCATGCAAGCTATACCGTATACGGCTTACTCACCATCGACAGAAGAACGTCCTACCTCGATCCCGCGAAATAGCTCGGATTCAAATAAACTTGAAGGCAGGGTGGTTTCTGCTTCATTTCCGCTTCCCTAGACAGAGTATTTTTTAAGGGAATAAAAACATAAAGCACCATTTATTTCTTAGCTCTTTCGCAAATGGGCGCAAATTGACCAAAGGTGTCGGCGCACCTTTAAAGGGAATGTTTCACTTCTCTGAAAGTTGTCCGATGTACGCCGCTTGTGGTGCAAAATATGAAGTAATTTCTGCCGAAAACACGACTCTGACATTTGTTTCTCACAAACAGTGCTCAATTTCATGAAAAACTAAGTCTTAGTATTTGGGGCTGATGACGTCATAAGAAGGAATTTTTGGAAATATAAAAAACCTTCACGCTGCAATATGTATGACTAGTGATTGGCTAAGTATAAGACCAAATGTTAAACAAGTCTAACTTTTCATCAACATTTGATAAGAGAGATGACGACATCGGCTTTAAGAGGCGATACTAATACATCAGGACTCAGACTCATGATGTATATTAAAGCACTCCGCAAATGTACTTGCGGCTATTACTGCCTTCACCGTCATTGTAATATAAAACTTAAAGGAATGTGGTATGAACATAGAACAACACATGCACAATAAACAAACTTCACGGAACATTTCATTACTAACTCAATCATAGCCAGGCAAAATAAAATCAAAGTGAGCGGTCACATCAACCACCCGCGGACTCAAACCTGCGCAAGACTGGTCACCACCTAGGACTTATTTTTGTGCAGATGTCAAAACCCAAACTCAAATACTTTCGAATGGACCTCTTGTGGGTGTTTTAACTTCTAAACTACTTAATTTCAATGCAAATCCAGCAAATGGCCATCTCAACTCAAATAATGTTAATTGTGAACATTCCCTTCAACCCTATTCCCTGCGGGGTCCTCTGGTAGTTTTCGCCCGCAGCTTCTGAACAATTACGTCTATTGTCTTGAAACTTTTGGACTTTTTTCTAGATATGAATGACGCGTGTTGTGCCAAAATGTTGAAAAAATCGGCCCAGCAGAGGCGGCTCCAGGCTCATGTTTTGGGGAGGTCGTTACGAATGCGGTTGTGCTGCGCATACTTTCTTCGTAGTTTGCGGTGGAATAAAAGCGTCAGAAACTATGTCACTGCTATATACATCATAATACTTGGATTATGCATATTTTGGCAGGAGGCGCACTCAGGTACATGAAATGGGAGGCGATATCCTCCGTCAATTTGGGCCCAACTTCAAATAAGTAAGATGACAAAAGGCGTTCCGCACATGGTGCCCCCCCATGTTGTTAACCTGATTCCGCCTATGCACAATATATTACATTTAACAAATTACAGGAACAAAGCCCACATGTGACGTTCCTATCGTCCAAAACACTCACCAACAGCGCATATTTTGTATAAAAAATCAAAAAAAAAATCACCCTGAGTACGCCTATGATTTTGTATTTGTGTACTTGTCCCTTTAATATATTTAAGACCATGACATTGGAAGCAGAAAAATGTTTTGTGCATGAAAATCGATTGAATCACATGGCCGCAATGGCCTATCAAAAAACACACAAAATGTTCGTATTTTGTCCCAGCCCCCCCCCCCCCCTCCATTTAAAAATGGAGGGCCAAAAAAAATAATTTATTTTTCTGTCACTACGAATCGAATGGTGTCCCATCGAAATCGGGCCGAGTGGTTCTCGAGATCTCTGGGGATGGGTAGAATCCCTTGGACGAACCGCAGACGAACCACAAACGAACCACAAACGAACCACAAACGAACCACAAGCAAACCACAGACAAACCACAGACGAATCACGGACAAACAGCAAACGAACCACGAACGAACAGCAGACGAACCGCAAACGAACCGCAGACGAACCGCAGACGAGCCGCAGACGAGCCGCAGACGAGCCGCAGACGAACTGCATACGAACCGTAGACGAACCCCAGACGAACCACAGGCAAAGCACAAGCGAAGCACAGACGAACCGCGAACGACCAACAAAAGAGCAGCAAACATGCCTGTCTCTGACCTAGTACGTCCTGCAGACCCGTCCTGCAGTCCCGTCCTGCAGTAACCCTGCAGTTCCGTCCTGCAGTAACCCTGCAGTCCCGTCCTGCAGTTAACCCTGCAGTTCCGTCCTGCAGGTAACCCTGCAGTTCCGCCGCTGCAGTAAACCCTGCAGTCCCCGTTTCCTGCAGTAACCCTGCAGTCCCGTCTGCAGTAACCTGCAAGTCCCGTCCTGCAGTAACCCTGCAGCCCGTCCTGCAGTAACCCTGCAGTTACGTCCTGCAGTCCCGTCCTGCAGAACCCTGCAGTTACGTCCTGCCAGGTCCCGTCCATGCAGTAACCCTGCCAGTCCGTCCTGCAGTCCCGTCCTGGCAGAACCCTGCAGTCCCGTCCTGCAGTAACCCTTGCAGTTACATCTGCAGTCCCGTCCTGCGTCCCGTCCTGCAGTAACCCCTTTGCAGTCCCGTCCTGAGTAACCCTGCATTCCGTCCTGCCAGTCCCGTCTGCAGTAACCCTGCAGTTACATCCAGCAGTCCGTCCTGCAGTAACCCTGCAGTCCGTCCTGCAGGTAACCCTGCAGTTCCGTTCCTGCAGAAAAAAACTAACCCTGCATTCCCGTCCTGCAGTAACCCTGCAAGTCCCGTCCTGCAGTAACCCTGCAGTCCCGTCTGCAGTTACCTGCAGTCCCGCCTGCAAGTAACCCTGCAGTCCCGTCCTGCAGTAACCCTGCAAGCTCGTCCTGCAGTAACCCTGCAGTCCCGTTCCTGCAGTAACCATGCAGTTCATCTTGCAGTCCCGTCTGCAGTCCCGTCCTGCAGTCCCGTCCTGCAGTCCCGTCCTGCAGTCCCATCCTGCAGTCCCATCCTGCAGTCCCATCCTGCAGTCCCGTCCTGCAGTCCCATCCTGCAGTAACCCTGCAGTCCCGTCCTGCAGTCCCATCCTGCAGTAACCCTGCAGTCCCGTCCTGCAGTCCCGTCCTGCAGTCTCGTCCTGCAGTCCCGTCCTGCAGTAACCCTGCAGTCCCGTCCTGCAGTAACCCTGCAGTTCCCGTCCTGCAGTTGTCCTGCAGTCCCGTTCCTGCAGTAACCCCTAAGAACAGTCCGTCCTCGACAGTCCCGTCCTTGCAGATCCCGGTCCTGCAGTCCCGTCCTGGCAGTCCCATTCTGCATCCCCATCCTGCAGTCCCATCCTGCAGTCCCGTTCCTGCGTCCATCCTGCAGTAACCCTGCAGTGCCCGTCTGCGTTCCCGTCCGCAGTCCCATCCTGCAGTAACCCTGCAGTCCCGTTCCTGCAGTCCCGTCTGACAGTCCCGTCCTGCCAGTCCCGGTCTGCAGTCTCGTCTGCAGGTCCCGTCCTGCCCAGTAACCCTGCAGTCCCGTTGCAGTTAACCCTGCAGTCCCGTCCATGCAGTAACCCTGCAGTTACCATCCTGCAGTCCCGTCCTGCAGATAACAGTAACCCTGCAGTTACGTCCTGCAGTCCCGTCCTGCAGTAACCCTGCAGTCCCGTCCTGCAGTTCCGTGCCAGTGAGTTATACCCGATCCGGATGGTGAGCGGCAGACCTCACCTAGCGTTGGCGGAGGAGCGGGGGTGCATATATGGTACCACGTCAGCAAGATGCGATGATTTGGCGGGAAATTACTGTCATTCGCGTCTCATGACCACGCACAAGTCGAGAAACAGGCCCAGGTGTGTAATTTGGAGTGTACGTGCGGCGGTGGGATCTCACCGAGCCTCAGTCGGAGCTCGAGCACGTGTCTGGACCGAGTGGTAGAGGAGTAACCGGGGAAAGTAGCAGAGGAGCGAGCGTGTATTGATCAACACAAGATCAGATAAGTGCTTTATTTGAGACATTTGTCAGGCAACTAAGGCAGGTAAGAATAATGCCTCAGAGTTTGGTGTCTCGAAAGCAGGCCCATCAGCATATTAACCCCTTGACTTTTGTGTTAGGTGCCGATGAAGTTTTACGACAATCGTCCACCGATATCTAATAAATATAAAAAACTATTTAAAGTAAGACAGTCTGTCTATCTGTCTGTGCACATAGTCTTCTTTAAAGTTTGGCAGTCTGCCTTCAGATGACATGTGTCTGATAGCTCAATGGTTAGAGCCAGACTTGTGCCAGGATCCAAACAAGACCCAAGATCCCTCTGATCCAAGATCCGTGATCCTCCTGGATCCTGTTCAGAAAATTTGCCACTGAATCCTAAGGATGTAGGATTTTGTTCAGAAAATTTGACGTTGGATCCTATTAATAAACTTGCCATTGGATCATATGAATCCAGGATCCTGTTCATAAAATCTGACATTGGATCCTAGACATCCAGGATCTTGGGGCTGGCGTTACAGTCCCAGTCGGCGCCCGGCATTGCGCACAAATAAAGGTTTGTGGTGCCGCACCTACGGCAGCTGTTAATTGGTTGCGGCGTATCAACCGCTGTTTACTCTCTTTGCGCCACAGTTGTTGCGGCGCGCCGGTAGCTGCCGACAGAAAAGGGCAGCATTTTGTATCACATCAAGTAACTTTTCGTTCGCTCGCATATGTTAATCCAAATTTCTGTTTTGTTTGCCTTCTGTATTAACGTATTGACCGGTAAACCTATCGTAATCGTATTTTTTATTGGGTTCCATTTTTAACTAAGTCTTCTGATGTTATCTGATCACATTATCGCATTATTCGCTAAAACTGTTTCTGTTTCCGTATATAACAACGTTGTTTACCTTCCCTTGTTTCTCTCGCCCTATGCTTTTACTTCCCACGTTTTGCTGCGGCTTGGCAGTTTAACGTGTTGTTTCGTATAAGACTGCGAATCCGTTTTGACCGAGCTTCCTACATGTTCTCCTCTTTGCCGTTTAAACCCACCAGCTTACCGTGTTTTGCCCTCCCAGCGTCCGAATTCCGACCGTTTTGCAGAGCAAATTCCTTTGTTTTACTTTCTCGAACACGCCCCGTCAAACCCACAGGTTCAAGTTATAACTGTTAATGGCGAAGCATAATTGAATTGCAGCTTTATGACATCAACAATATGACCAAGGAACCATTGTCAAATAACATAACAAGCCCTGACTTAACCTTACGAGTAATTACAGTGACAGGGACCCACGCTAGAATGATCCTCCACGCGGAATCACGGGTTAGGTCCAGGTTCGATTATAACATTGTTCCCCAGCCATGAGATCTGGTGAACGTGACACTCAAGGAACCATGTGCGCCACCGCGGCCCGGGTGTCAGGTGGCGCCACCGTCGCCGGGTTTGTGTTGGGGCCGCGGGCCGCTCTGTGTATTTGTGACTTTTTGCCCTGCGTTTTGCTCGCCGTGCTTGGAATGTAGCTTTCATTGCATCTAAGTCAGTTCTTGATTTGGCTTAGAGGCTTCTTAGTTCTTCCTCGCCACTGTACGCGCACCCGACATAGGCGTTATAGTCCGGTCCACTGCGGTTTGCTCAGGGTGGACCTTCGGCAAGCCATGTCAGCCGGAACCCACAGCCAAAGCTTGGCGCGATCGCCGAGTCGCGTGACTCTTCGACAGGCCGCCCACACTGAAGTTTGCGAGGGTTAGTGCGGTTGACCCGCGCAACTGCCCTCGCGGTCTGCGGGCCTCGGGAGCGACGGCCGTGTGGTCGATCCCGCCGTCGGCTGTTTTTTGCTCGTCTGCTGTTCGGCGCCTTTTCGTCCTGGCGCACCGGAGACTGTTCTGCCGGTTGCGCGCACCGCCCGGCCACCTCGCCTGCACAACACCCGCAATTGGAGTTCCTGGCCGCGGACCAAGGAAGACGTGCGCGTCTGTCAGGCCGGCCTGTTGTGCTGGCTGCTCCTGAGTCTGCTGTCCGGGACGTAGAGGTTAACCCCGGGTCCCGGAGCCTCTCCGGCCGTGACGTCGCATCTGGCCCAAACGTCCAGAGCGTTAAAAAAAACTGGGGACTGCGCCAGAGTGCAGCGGGAAGTTAGAGCAGTTCTCCGTTCATAGGAATGCGGAGACATGCCAACCAACACGTCCAGTCGTCTGAGCCCTGGAGTCGGCGTGGCCCAGCCACATGCGGTTCAGGCGCACAGTCCGGGCTTCGCGGTATCGAGGTGGGGCGTACTGCGTGTCCAGTCCGAGCTCTGAGCCCACCCTGGAGCAGATGCTCGAAGATACCGCCGCTGGAGCCGAGGGACGCGGGAGATGCGGTGTCGAGATGAAGACGTCACCTCTCTGCTGCTCGCCATCTGCTACAGCCCTCCGGACGCAACCTGCGCTGGCGGCGGTCATGGCGGCCTGGTACGTCGTTGGTGCGGCCGCAGGCAAGCCTGTCGTGCCGTCGCGACTTCAACGTGCCGATGTCGTCCTGGAAAGCGACGGACGCCGGCGAATCGGCGCCGTCCTGGAGAGGCGCTCCCGTCGCGCGCTGGAGCAATGGACGGCTGCCATCTAGCAGGACTTCACACAGCATGTGCAGCAGCCCTCCCGTGGTCCCAACGTTTCTGGACCTGGTTGCTTCACATCAGGACGTGGTGCTACAGTGCGAGACGGGGTGTTCCCTCTGTCCCAGGAAGTGGTGTGCATATAAGAGCAGTGCGGGCCACCAGTCCCAGTGGTATCTAGGAGTACAGCGCTGAACTCAAGCGCGCTGACTGGGATGGTAGCGCACAGCGTCTTAGACTAACTCCGTGGAAACCTGCGACGAGCTGCGCGTAGACGACGCCACTGCCTCTTCTATGACCTGCTGACTGCGCCATACAGGACTACATCCACCTAGTCCCATTTGGCGTCGCCAGCCCCGTGGTTCGACAGAGCGTCCACAGCAGCGCTCAGAGAGAAGGAGGCGCTCACCGTGGTGATGAAGAGACCAGAACCTGAAGCACCGAGGCCTCGTTCCGCCGAGAAGCGTATAAATTTTAAGAGCATGATCTTTTCGAAGTTTTAAATGAGTATATTCAGCGGTTTGTCGACGATCTCAAACAACCCCAACGTTCTGACTTTTATAATTGCTGTCAAAGATATGAAATTCGCACCTGTTAATGGAGATCGCAAAATCACTGACGCCCCACGTGAAAAGGCTGAGCTGCCTAAATCGTACGTTTGCGCAAAAGTTTACTGAATCGACAGTGCCAGATGCCCCGCCAGCTCCTGATATGACCAGATCCACTACGCTTCGTTCCATGTATCTGTGGGGGGAGGAAACTGTCCGGGAGATACTCAGCAGTGTTTACCGCACAAGGCATGTGGGACCAGACATATCCAGCGCACGTGTTATTCCAGTGAGTGTGCGGAGAGCTTGCTGTGCTGTCACAAAGTTGTGCAAACTTCCCTGGAGCCGGTGTCCCACATGTTGGAAGCGTGCCAACATGTCCTATATTTAAGAAAGGGGCGAAGAAGTTGCCATCGAATTATGTTCTGTGTCTCTTTTACCTCTTTTTAGCAAGGTGTTGAGCGAGTTGTTGTTATTGCACTGTTTCAACACGGTGAAAACCAGCCCTATCCGACAAGAACACGGGTTTATGCAGGTCGCTCGTGCGCTACCAACCTTGCAACGATGTTACACACTGCCTGGAGACAACACTTCTGCTGATCCCAGACGGGACGTGGATTTAACACAGACTATAGTCGGCCTTTCAAAGCGTTAATCACAAGCTGCTTCTTCTAAGCTGAAGCACTCTTAATTGCATTTCTGGGCCAAGCATTCAATATGGTGTGACATCGTATCTGGTTTGGGGAGAGAAGCAGCGGGTCCGTTGTAGGAAGTAGCTCGAGTGGGTGCCTGTTCGTCAGGGACACCGGAGGGGGCCTGTTATCCCCCACTTCTGTTGTGCCTGCTTTATTAACGACTACCAGAGGCTGTTCACAAGTACTGTGATGTTCGCGACGAACGCAAGATGTACTGTAAGTCGACAGCGACTCAGATGTTCGATTATGCAGGTCAAATCATTCCCTGTGTCGCTGGTCGCAGCAATGCGCGGTCTAACACTGAACCCGACTAAAAATGTAAGGTGTTGACTCTGATGCGCTGAGACGTGCGCCAGTACACGGCACATACACATACAGGTGAGTGGAGATTGAAAGAGTGACTGTGATGCGAGATTGGTGTCCTCTGGACGAAAGTCTGACTTCGGTGACCATGAGCAGCGACCGGCGGTGCGCAGGCCAACAGGGCATTAGGTCTCCTGATGAGGTCATTTCAAACTGGCAAGCATGGTCGATCACTCAAAGAACCAAACTAGAAAATCCGTAATGACACCTATTTGTGCTAAAGTGAGTCTACTCTAGAGTTTTTGTAACGTGGTGTGGGGTGGAGGCGCTGAGGTGCACATGAACGATTGAGCGCGTTCAACATAAGAGTCATTTAATGTATAGATAGTAGTCCTATCGATCGAGTGACAGGCCTACACTCCAGTTTAGGAGCTTTCATGGACTTTCGGAGTGAGCACTCTAGCAGCCGCGGAAAGAAGAAGCAGTTAGACAATCAGTTCCAATTCGTAATGTCCATCGTCAAGTCCATCGATCACCATTCCTACTGTCTCCATTTCCACCTGCTGTGCCAACCCGGGCTGCTTCGCCACCAAGGATTTTATTTCATACTCCGTATGCACCGAGTAAATACGGTCGAAATGCGGCTGTTTTGGTCGTATTCCGAACGCTTGTAATCTCTGCTTGATGCAAATCGCTACCCAAAAAAAAAAAAAAAAAAAACAAAAAAAAAAAATCAACCACTTAGAGACATCAGTGTGTGGCTGCACAGGCCGCCAATTTTAAAAAGTGTATATCGCAATATGTACGTAAATGAATTCGACAGTGACCGCTCACTCCTGAGGTTGATGTGTTGTGTATATTTATTTATTGTTTTGACTCTTATGGAATTCACCTGTCAGTGGTATTTAATACCTGTTGGTGATCATTGTAATAAACTGAAAACTGAAACTGAAACATCATAAAAGTCTCGTACGACTCCGACTATTAACAGTGATAGTAACCTTTACCTTCGATGTTCGTGCCTGGCAGCGACAGTGACGCCAGCCCCACCGATATCCCAATAGTCTAGGTGTACCTATTTTAAACATTGGCATTAGATGTGCTGCAAATGGTCATGGATTACAAAACTTCGTGCGTTAACACACGAAGACCATGGACATGGGCAAGACGAGTCCACAACTCACACTCACAAGCACCACAATTAGGTATACTTAAAAACTATGGCATTTCACTATGCTTATACTAAGTGTGAAAAACTGGTCGTATAGGGAAGATATTTTGGATACATTTCAAAGGCAAGTCATCGGGTATAAATATTGTGGACGGGATAAATGGGTAAATATAAGGAATAAGCAAACACGAGGAATGCAAGAAATTATAGTTTAGGTCGCAGGAAAGGTCAGAGCGGTCAGCTTATATTATACACAACTAAACAAACGGGTCGGACCAATAACAGCCAGCCAGCCATACATATTGGCTTTGGTCTATTTTTGGATATAAGGCCTTGTATTTGTAAGGGTCGGGCGGTGGAGCTGGTTTGATGACGTCACTGGTGCATGCCAAATATTCGTCCGCATTTCTTCGTCCACAAATCTCGTCTGAAACCTTCTGGATGGATCCTAATCGAACCTTACCATAACATTTATAATATTTTGCTGATGATGGAGATTCAAACCTAACCCTGGGTGGAGATTGGTTCGACTTAACTTTGCCATGAGACACCAGTGACATCATCAATGCTCGATGTTCATAACGCTAACACCAGTACAAATACAACAAGCTGCAAATGAGGCCCAAAAGATTGGGCCTGAGGTGTTAAAGGGATGTTCACTTCTCTGAAAGTTGTCCAATGTACGCCGCATTGAGTGCAAATATGAAGTATGGCTGCCGAACAGATTCTGACATTTGTTTCTCACCAAACAGTGCCATTTCAATGAAAACTAAGTTTTAGTATTTGGGCTGATGACGTTCATATTGAAGGAATTTTTTGAAATAGAAAAAACTTCACACTGCAATATGTATGACTAGTGTAATGGCAATGTAGTAGGCGAGAATTAGAAACAAGTCCTATCTTCAATCAACATTGAGTAAAAAGGATGACGACATCGCTTTAAGCGGCTACCCTAATACACTAAGGCCTTATTTTTGCAGATGTCAAACAAACTCGAATTTACTTTCGATTAGACCTCTGTGGGTGTTTTAACTCCTACAATACTTAATTTCAATGGAAATCCAACAACTTGGCCATCTCAACTCAAATCTTATGTTAATGTGAAACATTCCCTTTAAGTTGTTATTGAGGAAATGTAAGTTGTAAATAAATGAGTATTAAAAAGGTGGGGAAAACATTATTGCCCCTTGTATTTTCCTCGCATGTCGGCGTCGACGTCACTAAACCAGAAATGACGATACTTCTTATTGGTCAAATTTGTTTATCTGCTAGTGCAAACAATAAAATTACATCGCTGATGAATATATGTTAAAACAATAAGTACAATGGGATGATCATTAACATGGCAGTTATGTATTTTTTACATTACAAAATACATAACTGCCATGTTAATGATCATCCCATTGTACTTATTCACATTCATCATGGCACAAATAACCATCAAACACATTATATGTTAAAACATATTGAAAGATTCTAAGCGAATCACGCATTGTGGAATAAGTCCGTATTGGTAAGGTTATTGGAGTAAGAACTAAGTCTACCTCCACATCATGTCTTTCCATGATGTTTCCTTAAATTCCTTCCTTTCCTTTATCTTATTCGTCCTTTCCTTTTCCTTTATCGTCATTGTGACTTCTGTGTCTGTCACAATGACGTCAAAGAATCATTTAATAGCAGAAGATTTACTCCATCTGACATCACATTACGCTATGTGTTTCGAAAGTGACATAGATATAATTGTATATTGAAACCAGGGGCGGATCCAGGGGGGCACGGGCCATGCACCCCCCCCCAAAGGCCTGAGACTTATGATTTTGCCCCCCCCAAAAGGTCGGACCAAATTGAAAATTTATTCGTAAATTACCTTTGCAGCAGTAAAAATTCAGCTTTTCACAGTCAAAAACTGGAAAATTTCGCGCCGCTTCGCGGCATGACACAAGTTTGGCTATTGCCTATACAAATTTTGAAAATAGGAAAGCGAATTAGGTACATTTAGTGTCTGGCACAGACTCTCCCTGGCGGGTTGATTACTGACCACGATACCACGCATTTACTGATTAGACAGAATACCCACACCACAGATTACTGACCACTGACCACGCGCCGGACGCCCCTCGTGACTTGCCCTTCTCCGGACCATGACGGCGTCCTCCGGCTATTGATGCGCAAACCCCACAAAATGTTTGAAGGCACGACGGCACGTGCGGAAGCCCCGCCAAAATTCGCCAATATTGGTGGCGCTCCAGTCGATCGGGTGGCACCTCTCAAGACACTACTTGGTTCCTTTGTTAATTGTGCAACGCCACTGATCACAAGCTCATGGGCGCCCCACTTTTCAAAAATGTGGCGCCCTTGAAAAAACAGTTGCAATGGTGGCAAGATCGCCTTTCTGAGGCGGCAAGATGTCTTCCAAGGGCGACATTTGGTGCCTTCTAAGGGTTTGCAAATAGAACCTCGAGGCGCAAGGTGCTTTATGATAGCGACAAGACGTCTTTCTATGACGCAAAATACTTCTTCGAGGGCAGCATTGATGCCTAACAAGGGCGGTCATAATGCATTTTTGGGTGCGGGCTAAATGTTTTTTCGAGGGCGGCAATATGTCTTCCAGGGCGTAGCCAGGATCTGGCCAATGGGGGATCCCGACCTGATTCCAGTGGGCACTTGGCGCTCAGAGGGCCCAAATGTAGATGAAGGGCCCTACAAAACGACATTTTGTGAGGCCGTTGCTTAGTGCACTCAGTCTGTATGACATCCAGTTAGCGCACTGTTTACAAAAAAAAAAAAAAAAAACGATTGTTAGCAACGATATCTGGCGCAGTGAACAGCCTTTGTTCTGGGCGAAGGATATAATTTTTCGGTCTTTCAGCCGACCCTCCATACTTATCGGTGAGCCCCTGCGACGTTGGATGAAATAAACGTGTTATTTATTAGGTGTGTATATGCTACGGAAAGTGGTGTTCTGTGTTTTAATGTGATTTAATGTGATTTTTGAGTGTCTGTTTAATGTGATTTTTTCCCGATTTTTTACTTTTTTCAAAACAAAGTGTGTTTTTCCCGAAAAAATGTGTTTTTTTCCGAAAAAAGTGTGATTTCCCCACCTTTTTATTATGTCGAATGCCAAATAAGGTGAGAAGCCCAAATCCGCGGAGAAAAAAAGATGGGGTACCTTTTTGCCAAAAAAAGTTGCCCCCCCCAAACCGAGCGGCTGGATCCGCCCCTGATTGAAACCTTCCACAATAAACTTGTAGCTCTTACGGCCCTCGTCAAAACGATAAAACATACGAGGAGGGTGGTCAAAAACATGCCCACAGACACACAAGCACACACATTTCATACACACAAGTCGTCTAAGATAAAAGAAGAAACAAAAGCTCAACGCTGGTAGCACATGATCTCAGCCCAGGTCCCGGCACAGGTGGCGTCTAAAATGTCTTCTAAACGCGGCCACTGGTAGCCGTGTCGCATTTCGGCGCATTTCGTGCTTATGTACATTTGTGGAATGCGCTTTAACCCAAACAAGACACAAGTGCATTTGTGTGGAGCCAAGGCCATAGTATTATAGAGTTCAGCAGCCCCCCCTCCCCCACTTGGACGGGATGTGGGTCGAATTGGGTGAGAAATATGTATTTGTGGATTTGATCTGGTTACTTAAAGAAATTGTGGTCCCAGCCTTCAGCCCCCCCCCCCAACTTTCCGAGCAGCTACTTCCCTGGTGTGGAGCATGCTGTAAGGGCCAGGCAGTCATGTACGGTTGTACAGACTTTGCACAGTAGATCAAACACAATTATGTATACTTCCTTGGAGTATGCACTATGCAGTCGTTGACGGCCCATCACGCTGTGTTCAATGTGCGGTGTGAGTCTGAGTGAGATTTAGACCACATTTCTTCTTGTTGCCTTTCTGAAGGAAATGACGCGGCTACTTTTCGCATTACCGCTGCAGCTACAGATGACGTCACCGGGTACGTCTCACCACAGCAATCCTGCGACTGACAGGTGTGGCCACCTGCATCACATCACCCAAATGACGTCACCAGATATAGCGCTGGCCAGATGCGGCGTCTGGCGTGACAGCGAAATGTGCACCGCAATGTGGTTCAGTGTCGCGCCCACGAGGCGCGGATACGGAGAGTACGATACAGCGATTGATAAATCGATTGAATTTAAGTGGCCAATGACAGATCGTGGTGGCTATCACAATATTATGGTGCAATCGACAACGGAAGACCAGGATATGATGACAATAACTGCAGTCATGATGTAAATGTGACGTGATGACACAAACTAAGCATATTCATGTGCCCTGTGATATCTTAAGGCACCAGTGAGGTCAGTTTTAACTGCTCTGGTGTCAACTGACCTGGTGTCAACGTGGTCAGCTGAAACTGACAGGGTGAGGTCCGTTTCAACTGACCTCACCACTGTCCACTACACTACCAGCGTAAAATCAGGCAGGGGATGGTGAGTCTGAATTTGCCAAGCATCATTTCATTTAGAAGGGAGTTAACCATTTCCCGTTCGGCAAGCATTTGAGTATTCTTTGCCAGTGGTCTGCAAATGAGCAAGCCGGAACCGCATGCAGCAGCGCTGGGTTTTCTATAATCGCTTAAATGATTTATGGGGATTTACATCATCGCATGCATGAGATATCCACCTGGTTTGCAGAATAGCCTTACGAGTCACGAGAGCTGCAGCACAGCTGAACTTTGCTGTAAGGAAGCAGCACAACTTGTTTGCGCTGTATAATCATTACGTTATGACGTCACATCCCTCCTAGGTTTGTAATGACCATTGAAGACACAAAAGTTTACAATATTAGCTTAAATTCACGTTTTCCCACAAAAATGGAGATATTTCGTTAAATCGATAGGCGAAACCAAAATATATATTGTAAATTCATCACAGCATGAAAACTTTCCTACCGATATTTCAATTTAAAGTTGATAAGCGTTCCACACTTTTACGACCGGTACTTGCAAATACTGTTGGTCCTCATCAAACGCCGAGCTTTTCCAGTGCTGCTTTTTACGGAATGGAGTGGAAAAAAATATTTTGTGTTCTGCTTGTTGTGATTATATGCCAGCCATTCCCCTACATCTAATAGCCATTGAATGAAAAGGTAACCAAATTAGGAGTTCACCGATGCGCTTTTACAGCGGCCTAGTTAGTGGTTGCGACCCGGCTCAATTTGTGAAAAATGCTTCATTTATTTTGAAGATTAGGTGTTTTGTATAATTTGGTATGTGGATGTATATAACACTATGCTTTATATAATCATGAAAAATTTCATTTTTTCTAAAAAATGAGCAAACAATAAAAACTGGCAATTACATTAGAAGATCATCAATGCTTTTGGACGGCGACCTATTTAGTATCGGCGATTTGTTTCATTGACCAATCATGGATGTTGGCACCGTCTTGGCGCACTTGCTTCATTTCTGGCCCTATGACTTGTTTACATATAGGACGTAGGGAAGGACAACGTTGTCAGTGACCTGCATGAAGCTCACCTAGGTATTTGCTATTTTTATCTTGTTTTCCAAAGTTACAACTTTGAATTACAGAATAATATTATTTTATTAAGACGTCATAAACCATGAATTTGCGCTTGTATAGCCAGTAACTTTGCACGTACCATGCGCCGCTGATTGACACATAATGCATACGCTTGGCAGATCGTTTCTCTACACATCTGTGCTTGACCCGTGTCATTGCGACTTTTGGTTGCCGAGATATAGGTCCAGTATTGCAACGATGTTTTGTAGGTAATTTCGTGAACGGAACAGGGGTGCACGTGCGCACGTGCAACGTGACCCAGAATTTGACCTTTGAAACTTTGCCAATGGTGTGGTCTCAAACCTCACACCAAATTTCAGCTTAATTGGTCCAGCCGTTTCTCAGCTATAGCAGGATAATATTGTTCTGACACCCCTGACGCGGCACGCGTCACGCCAGGGCATATTTTAACGTATTGACTGCGTTCCGGTTCGGGACGCAGCCCCCATCCGTCGGGACGCAGCCCTTTTCGATTTTGGACCACTGCGTCCCGGAGGTGCCCTGTGCCCTGCCCTGTGCCCTGCCCTGTNGGGCAGATTCTGCCCCCGGTAGTTTTTCGCCCGCCGCTTCTGAAGCATTACATCTATCGTCTTAAAGCTTTCGGAATTTCCATCAATATGAATGACGCGTGTTCTGTCAGATTGTTGAGAAAAAAATCGGTCTAGCAGAGGCGGATTCAGTGTCATGTTTTTGGGAGATCGTTACGAATGCGGTTGTGCGGCGCATACTTCCTTCGTAGCTTGCGGTGGAATAAAAGCGTCAGAAACTAAGTCACTGCTATATACATCATACATAATTGGATTATACATATTTTGGTGCAGAGGCAAACTCAGTTATATAAAATGGGAGTCGTTATTCTCCGTCAATTTAGGCCCAACTTCAAATAAGCAAGATGATAAAAGGCATTCCTCACATGTTGCTCCCCACGTTGTTTACCTGAATCCGCCTATGCACAATTTGTTACATTTAACAAATTACAGCAACAAATCCACATGTGACGTTCCCACGTCCAAACACTCACGAACACAAGTATTTTTTATCAAAAAATGAAAAACTATCCCTGATTACGCTTATTTATTTTTCATTTTCGTCACTTGTCCCTTTCTCATACATTGAAGACCATGACCATTGAAGCCTAAAAAACGTTTTTGCATAAGAATCAGTCGAATTCAACATGCCACAATAACTTTAAAAAACAGCCAGAAATTTCGTGTTTTATCCCCCTGACCCCCCCCCCCCCCATTTCTTAACAAAAAAAGCAATTTCGGTGTCCAAAAAGACCGATTTTGTCACGACAAATCGTATGGTGTTCGTTCCATCGAAATCGGCCGAGTGGTTCTCGAGATCTCTGGGGGGCAGAATCCCCCCCACGCAGGTTAACGTAATTCTGGCAGCCCAGAGGGATTAGGGTTACACCACTTGTAATTTCCTATCTTAAGTTTTTTTGTATTTAAGTCTATCATAAAATGTCAGATTTTACAGCTGCTTAAAACTTAGTGATTTTTGTCCCTAAATTAATAAAACATGACGTCTCAAAACGGTGTATATCTATGCCCCCAAAATTGAAACAATTCTTAAAAAAACACTGTACAATTGATTTGCAGGAAGGCACTGGAAGTTTCAGGTTGATATCTTGAACGGTGTGTAAGTTATCGTGAATAAGCAACAGGGAGGGGGCAATATTTGCCCCCTGGTCAAGCGCGGATTAATCCCTGTAATAAGTAATACCCACTAATAAATAAAGAACTATCACATTAAGTAACCATGGATGTCTTCCCAAAGCTATTTTTACACTATAACTAATACAACCTCAATATTAATATCTCGCCGCTTCTGTAACCTCGCCCGCCACAAATAGATTTTGTTTACGAAACAGCTGACGCTTGATAGAAGCAGGTTTGGTCTCGATTGGACTCAATGGCCAATGGCCATACAATTTTTAGAGTTTGTCTTGTTCAGACCAAATGGCCATATATTATTTAGTTTTTGTCGTAGACTGGTAGGCAGTAGCCGCCCACAGCATTGTCCCACAGCATTGTCCCACAGCATTGTCCCACAGCATTGTCCCACAGCATTGTCCCACAGCATTGTCCCACAGCATTGTCCAGAGGCACTAATGGGGCTCTTATGGAAAATAACCTTAAATGGACCGAAGGACATGGCTGTTTTCGTCGAGAAGGCGCCCATTGATGTAACGACAGAACTCAGAAGTGCACCCCAAATCTGAGAAGGGCGATTCGGGGTGCGCCGCCAAAATTATTGAGAGCGGTCCCAGTTCTGGAGAGGGCGCTCCGATACCTAAAAATCATCTTGAATTTCGGAATTTTGGAAGGGCGCCTTCGAAACTCGAAAGTGCGTTCTAAAACGCGATGAGATGTAGGGGAGAGTGCCCACCAGCTAACATGGTGCCTACAGTGAACAGGTGCCCCTCCAGCCTATATTAGTAATGTGATAATTTCATCGACGTCGGTGGTAGTAGCTGACACTACGCGACGGTATTTAAAGTTGTGAACAGCAATGGCTGCTCTCATTTGATTCTGTCAGGATACGAAAAGTTAAATGTTGTGTTTGCCGTTTTATTTTTGATTAGCGGTTTTTGCTTTCCAGAAACGTTATATTTGTATATTTAGTGAAATTAACTTTACTGACACCTTTTGCGATGTCCATTGCATGATGTAGATGTCATAGTTTGCAACAACCATTTTTTTCATAAATTTTTGTTTTGTTTTGCAATATGTTGTATGCCCACCAGTCAACAGGGTGGGTGCTCAATAGTGAACAAATATTCACTGGTGGATCTTCCTTTCGGAGAACCTAAACTTTTTGCCAGTGAATGCAGGAGATATATTGGTTAGGCTGATTAACTCCACGAAGGGCTCTACGGCCAGGGCCAAGGGAATCATCACGTTCCATGAGGACCCACTCTCGTTACAGCATCCAGAGTTGTTTTATTATTGTCGAGTGTCACATAGATAGTCAAGTGTCGAGTGTCAATGGATGTCAACATCATCAAGTTGAGCATCAGCAGAAAACCCCACAGCACACCTATTCATGGTGAAAGTCCTCTATTCACTGGTTGAATCCCCGTGTTCACTGTCTGTACCTCCCCTGTTCACTGATGGATACCCATGCCCACCAGTGGAGAAATCCAAAAAATGAAACTAGCTTATAACTCAAATTTTGAATTAAATTTAATTAATTTGCTTGTAGCTATTCCTTGGTAGTAATGTTAGGAATATATACACGAAGTTTCAGATTTCCAGGACAAGACGCAAAGCCAGTAGACTGATTTTTCAAAAGGGGTGTTCGCTGGTGGGCACTCTCCCCTACTGCAAATCTGAGGAGGCTGCACTATACCATGGGAGGGCCCCCCCCCAATCGTAGCACTGTCATTTGTTGGATGTGTTACAATAATGAGTTATTTTGGCTCGACACTGCAATTTTTTTCCACGACAACCTTCTTGCCCTCATGTCCATGGCGCCCCCGTCAGGTGCCGACAAATGCGCCCCTCGGTCCTAACGCCCCCTAAGATCCTATATCCGTTCCTTATCATTAAACAAGCCATTTCACCTTATTATGTATATTTTGCTGTGACCGCTCTGAGTGGTCTACTCTGACAGGACTCTGACGCACCGACTGGCAGGTTCAATTTACTAATGAAAATGCCGCTGTGGAGCAGGCAAAGTATGCACAGTAAGTACCTCTGTGCTGTATTCAATATATTGTATAACGAGCGTTGGTGCTCGCTGAATACAGAGATCCCGTAATTCGCCCTGGCTAATGGCTGGGCATCGCACGTGACATATTGTGGTCCTGTCATCCACAAACCACAGCAGGGTCGCTATACCTTAATGGGTCAGTAAAGTGCATGTAAGGAGCAGTAATACATTCACATATAATGACGCTCGCTAAATGAGGGTGCCATGAAGGGCTTCAATGGCATAGCAGAGCATGAGAGATTGCTCAGCTCGCCAGCTTTAAATGTGATCAACGTCTTTGTGATAATGATGATGGCAAGAATTTCAGAGCATCACAACTGCAGGGTCGCGTCGTCCATATGTCTTTTTGATGAGTTCAGCCGAAAAGAATGCTTAAATATAAGACAGGATATTACTCACATGGATCCCCAAAGCCATCTTTGTTTCAGAATACAGGCATATTCAATTGTACAGTCCATCGCCGCAGCTAATGTAATTATGACCTTGTCGCATTGAATGCAACGATACTGCTCTGCTGCACTGGGAATTGTGTGCACTTGATGATTAATCATGTAGGACACATTCTAAGGCACCCTGGGGCATGTTTATGGTGGTGGCTTTCGACCATGCTGACCCACTCCCCCTTGGGCACCAAAGGCGCCCATCGGCGCCTCCCGTGGCGCGCCTGGATGTCAAAAATCTAAACATGGTTTATTCAGGCATTAGCCGTTTTCACGAAGGATTATTTTGCGGAAAATGTTTAAAACATGATAAAATCGTTTTAGTAGAAGCCGTTTTCACGATAGACTAATTTGCGGAAAAAAAATGTTTAAACCCTCGCCCTATGGGACCGTAGGGCGATGGTTAAAACATTTCTCGAAAATTAGTCCATCGTGAAAACGGCTACTACTAAAACATTTTAAAACATTTTAAAATGTTTAAAACAGTTCGCGAAAAATTATCCATCGTGAAAACGGCTATTGTTGTATTTCATACTGGAAGTTGTTCGATGCACATGTATTTACTACAACGAAAATATGCTTTCAAAAATAATATTGATAAAAATAAGACGAAGCCATGTCAGAATCGATGTAAGTTTCAAATTTAACTGGGAAATAAATTAGGTTCACAAATGGACAAATGTAATTATAATATTTTCGGAGTGTGAAATAAAGTTTATTTCATTTGCAAGAACATACGCCTTTGTTTTGGGATAAATCGGTGCTGGTATGTGCCTCTAAGACAACTTTACTTTGGATGGGGATTAAAATGACACCCTCTACACTGAAAAATGTTCTAAAAGAGGTAAGCTAAAAGAGCTTTAAAGAGCTTTAATCCAAGGAAAGTGATCACACGCTTAGAGAATGGCAAATTTAAGTTATTTCGGTCGTTTTTAGCCATAGGTCAATATTGAGGTGACTTGAGGTCATCAAAGGTCAAATTTGTCAACACATGTAATCTGCCTCCCGAGAATACTGAATATTTCAGGAACATCATAGCTTGGAAGAAAAACAAAATTGTCGATTCTTGAACAATAATTTTGTATTTATAGTTATATTATAAGAGACATTCATTCTTACTTCTAGTAATTATTTATGACATCAGAGTCGCTGTCATTTTCTTTAACTGGCACGCTGTCATTTTCTTCCAAAAGGTTTTAGGTTAGGTAATTACTTTTTACCTTATCATCATGCTAGGACGACGATGATATTTTGACATCATTTTTGTCTCTAAACGCAAACAATTATATGCAGTTTTCACATATTATGTCAAAACCATTATTTTAGCCTCGCATCAAGACAGGGGCGTAGCCAAGGGAGAGGGCACGGTCACCATGGGCTCCACCCCGCTCTGAACAAACCAATTTACAGTTGATAAAATGGGATGCTGCTGATGACCTGACCCTTCCTCCCTCCAGTCAACAACATTTGGCTGAATAGCACAAATTGTTTTTACCACTGACGTACCCCCTGAAAAAAATCCTGGCAACATGCCTGGTTCAAGATTACCAGGGGACTTCTGAAGTCATGTAAACGTCGAGCTGCTTATTAATTTATTGGGGTCTACAAGCGCCATGAGGTCAGTTGCATCGCTGCTAAGTAATTTCGTCATAAATTACCAAACCTCAAAGAAGTGTAATGGACAAGTTGCAGGTTGTTTGGTGAATATGTGCAAAATAATAAGAAAAATGTGCTGATCAACGTATACACTCATTTGCATAACAGAGCAATATTCAGAATATATTTGCATGTCAAAGTTTATTTATAAAAGCACTTGATGTAGTGGACTCAATTTGCAATAATATTGCGCATCCTATGGAAAAGCATGTATTTCAACAAATTCCCGTGGCAAATATAAATGATTAAGCGCCTTGCTCCGATTAACTTTCACCAAACGTTCAGAAGGTCAATGGAGATTTATACTGTGCATATTCAAAACACAATTATTCACCTGAACTATCATATACAGCCCACATGTTTCGAGATGGCTCAGTTACGGCTGAGGCACAACTATGCCCTCCACCTCATACTCACAAAGAGGTTTACGGCACATGTCGGCGGGGATTGGTCCGCAGTGCAGTTCACGGCTGTCTTAAGTTGCTCCTGGCCTGGAGATTATTCTTAAAACACTTATAACTCGTTTTAGTTAGATCCACAGAAAAGCCTGTTAAGTGGCTCAAATCCAGATGCTGCCTCACTGAAACACTGCCCCAGAAACTATTGCCAAAACTGACGACGTGCCTCTCAATGCTGTCTTGAAATATGTCTGTCGGATCCAGAGCTTGTATGGAAAGATATTAGATCATCTCTTAGGATCCGTTTGGCTGTAGCAATCCGTTAAAATGCCTTTGAGCTGCCGTAAGATTATTGATTTTGTCAACAAGGTAGGAATTCCACAATATTTTAGTTTTGCGTTGTTCAGTAAACGTGCATTGATTTCAAATGAGCGATATTTCTCCTTGAATGCGCCATATCACTGCTTCTATTTCGACGCAATTTAACGTCATGCTGAATTTTTGCGTTGAACCTCTTATTTTACAAAATTCAATGTTCTACCAACTCTAAAAACTACCTCAGGATCATTGCGCTGAAACTATTGCTAAATATGCGTTCACACCATCAGAGAGCAGAATGTTAATTACGTAAATATACTTAATTATTTAAAATCCTGATAATATAGGGGAATTTATGTTAAATTGACTATCTATAAAATATTTTAAAATAAATTGCGTTCAATCAAATGCATAAAAACAGGAGGTTAGGTAACCTGCAACTTGTCCATTGTCTCCAAGTGACCTCAGTGACATTTGACAGCGTCCTCGTAGAGGTCGCTGCTGGGCCGAAACAAAACAGGTTCTTAACGTCTTTAAAGAACTGTCCTCGTATTTTGGTTTATATGTTCCTACTCTGGAGTATGTGCTAGAAGCGTTATTTCGTCCGGACTGAAAGTTGAACGAAATCATGTTTGATTTTGTAATGATTGAGACAAGGCACTCGGGAGGGACATTTATATATTGTAACCTTTAAACGGTAAAGTAAAAACACGTCTATGCAGGCGACAAAGGACACTTATAGCTATCCTTATACTTAGTGTAGACAATAGAAGCTGTTTCCATTTTCCAGTCAATCAATGTGTTGAGTAATTTACAGCAAGAAGTAAACGTAGGGAAAGGCTGGGAAATTTGGACCACCAGGGTAATTTGAACCACCACCCTTCCGGTCAAATCCAGAGCTGCAATCCATCACAAATCACGATATCTACGATACTCGACACAAACGATGGCCGCATGCATGTGCTGTTGAAATTTCGTTTTGCCATGAACTAATCTAAAATTCGAATTCAGCAAGCCGTCATTTATATAATGATGACGATGACTTTAATCATTTTCATCATTGGTTGTAAGAATAAACGATTACTCAACACTACCAGTTGTCAATGTCGCGGCAAATGGGACAACGTTGATGCGATGCATGAAAGAGAGAGCCACCTCCGGAGGTTTTCTAAAAAGCATTTTAAATGAATGATGGCAACTAACAATCATGTAAGCTCTTGCTCAAACTTGCTGTTAGGCAATATATCCGCAATTTTTTATTATTATTATTTCTGACTTCAAAACGTTGCTCTCAGCTGTGGCGCTCAGCACTAAATTCAAGATGGCTGCTCTCATCCTGTTTTGGCGCGACTGTTACGTGTCCAAGTAGTGCGCCCAAAGCTGAAGCGAACCAATTCATCAATACTTTACCTTGAAAAGTATATCTGTGTTTAAGATGACGTAAACTAACTCTTAGGCCCAGAGTCGAGCATTATCGTTCTTGCTGTTTTATTATGACAAGAGGCTAAGGTTGTTGACAATATAATTAACTGCATATGCATTTTAATTATAAATTCCATTGACGGAGTGGTGATGTTGAGTTTGCATTATTCAAAATATAATGATAATCTGCAAAGAAGTGACTCAAAATAGTGAGGAGACGACTTCAGTTTTACGAATGACTGCAAATCATTGAAGGTGCAAATGTATTTTTTGATCTATTGGGTGGAGCTTCGGGAACCAGATTTAGCAGCTGAAATCGGACACACTTAATCCACCGATACACACCAAAAACTCCATATATTAGCCCGCACGTTGGCACTATCCCTTTAATATCTATCGGAACGGGGCAAATTGGTCCTGTCGCTGTCGTGTTCTTAATCACCATTAACCAGAAGAAGCATCTTTTCGACGCTTCGACCTTTTCGACGCTTTTCAACCCCTCTTTGTTTTGTGCAAGCGACCAAGCATATGCAAAACCAAATTGGCTCAGAATTACGTATTTTGGACTAATGATCCAAATGGTCATGTGAATATTCCTCATGTTCCTATCTTCATCCCATTTTTAAGTATTCAATGCATTATATGATGATATTTTGCACAAAATATAACTTTGGTTCTGGCTTGGCTGGTGTTATTCGAATGTGTCGACCAAGGTTACACAAAAAGTTGGCACGTAGGTGGAAGCAGGCAGGGCCATTCGGTTCAGGCTGGTCAAAATAACCCCACGATTTTCTGATCGAGAGTTTTGACATGACCTTATTTCACAAGTGCATTGGACAAGAAACTTAAAGTCTGAGGCGACAAGTGTTGCGTAGAAATTAATATGTACAGGGGTTTGCAGCTGCATCTATACAAACTCAATAGAGATATACGTATTAAAATGACACAGCTAAGTGACGTCAGTCACAGTTGAAGTGCTCCGAATTCTTATAATATTAAAGCAGATAACCAGTAACCTCATTAAATACATAAAGTGAGACCAAAATTTTACTGTTGAATGTTTTGCCTGTTGAAGCATCATCAGCAATCATAATACCGATGACATCGATCAGTGCCTTATCGATATTTATCTATTACGTGGTTACTGTCTATTTTCCTTATTATCATTGCCATGGTCAAACTCACTAACGTTTTCCCTTTGGATTCCGAAAAAATAGCAATGTTTTTCGTTGGCTGCTGGAGTGAGATTTGGGAGGGTGGCAAATTAATTTTCGGTTTGGGCGCCCACAATCATTTTTATCAAACCACACCTGTAGTGAACATTAAGGTACATGTTAGCTTGGTTTGATACCTGGCATGGTTTAACTGTGTCTGTGCTCAGACAGTACACTATATTTTGTCAATGTCATATTTTAGATAACTATAGTGGGAAGTGCCATTGTCTCATTTTCAATCTCTCCCGGTCGTTAACCAGGAAAGATATCCCCATTTGCGATTTTGCAAGGGTTTACGAAATTGAACATTGTGATGCAACATAATGGGTTTGAACAGAGTGATCGCAGTTTTGCGAACATAATGATTCAGGTGTCCGATTTTTGTATTGCTTTGTTATAACACTAATGCATACATAGCAATTTTCGCTAAGCAGGGTCATCACAAAACATTTTGCCAAGAGGGTCGCTAATTAAGCATCTGCTCCCACCTAATGAACATTTTTCGGAACCTGTTTTGGAACGTTTCAAAGCACTCAAGTGGCTTTTTTGGGTGACCATCTTTTCTGCCAAGTCACCTGCTATCACCTCATCCTGTGGTTCGAGGGTAGGGGAACAGTGAAGGGTGTAATTTGAGGTTATTCAAGCAATTGATGGACGTCACCTAGCTGATTCATCTTCATGTGAATTGTGCATTATCCATTGAGTTGTTGGGTGAAACAAAAACCCAACTAGTTATGTCTTCTTATAGCAAAGGATACTGGACACTTTATCATATTGCTGCAAACGATCTAATGAAAGCATTAGCACCTGAAATGTTAGATTTTACATCGGTTTCGCTAAGTTATCAATAAATACCTCAAAACAATTATTCATAACCATACTATTTTGATAAATGTCGCGTTCCTTGCGGACATTGTCGAAGGGATTCCAGGGAACCTCTGGGAAAGTGTGATGTTGACTATTTTTCGCACCCGGAATTCTGCGCGATACCGGTATCACAACTCGACACAAAAAACGCACCCATAGATTATATATCTCACATTTGATCAGCATATATTGCGAAAACGGTGCAAATCATGTAAAATTGGAACGCTCAGTATAATTGCATTGAGTGCTTCAAAACAAGAAAAGAATCATATTGTAAAAATGGAAAGTTAGGACAATTAATTTTTCGAAAAAGTAGCTAGAAATGTAATTTAGTTACCTTATTGCTTACACAACATGCATAATATTATCAGTTACGAAGGGTTCATCCGCTATCCCATTAATGTTGCTCATAACCACATGCTTCCTTATATGAAGATAGTCAATACAGCACCGAAAGACCGGATTAAACATAAAATATATTTGACAGAAGAGTTCTTCAAGGCCACAGATAATACGCGGTAAATGTCTCGACATAATATTCAAAACTCAGACGAAAGACAAGATACAATATAAAAACTATTTTACCGGAGACGGAGAGTACATTACAATCACAAATAGTATCCAGTAAATAATTTCTCGACACGGGTTTCAAAATTGCCATCCTAGTTCAACATATCATTATGAGAGTCATTATTTTCTCTTAAAGGGACACTGCCTCTTCCGGATGATATCGCAAAAACAGGCTTAAACAAGAGCTAAGGACCTACGTATGATTTTAATTGTCATTAAACTCTTATCCAAAAAGCGCAATAATCAAAAACCAATCGTAAATTTCATTACTTTAAGATCTAAAAACTGTTTACGATTTTTACCCAACCAAAACCCCCCACTTTTAACGTTTTTAACATCGGGGGGAAAAAAAGCGGGTTTTGCTCAAGTTAACTGTAATACAGAGAAGCTGGATATTCAACTTAACTGGACCAACCTCAGCTGACTGGCCTATTGCACACTCGCATAGACGCCGATGCGCTTAATTGTGGAATTCCTGTTAACTGAATCTACGCTTCTCGTTGCGATGAGAAAACTGAACAGATCTCTTTTCCCATTTGGTACTTCTCCGGCAATTGGAGAGACCCAATCATAAAGAAAAACTGTCGGCGAGAAAAACTATCATCAACTGGCTGAGAAATCAAAAATCCCTTCGTTAAAAGTTAAAAAAAAAACTTTCATTTGCATTAATTCCTTCTTATACATTAACTTCCTTCACTGCCTATCATTAATAACGTAGTGGTGGCGGACTCGACAACCTCATGGAGTGGAAGCAAACTGACACTCTGAACGTGATATTGGGCGACTGGCGCGAATAAAAAAAAAACAAAAAAAAACGGACTTATGCGTCTTATCAAATTCGGCTGTTCTTTAACATATTAAATTTTACTTTGAGTGGACAGTGTCCCTTTAAGACCCTTTGTTTCAGATTGAATAGTTGTTGTCCAACAATTTAGCACGCCAGATTCTGGGGGGTGGGTAAGCATCGTGATAGTTCAACCGGAAATGATATCAAAGCGAAAACAATGTTCTCCGTTTTTTGGTGTTGTTGAAAAAATAATAGTTTACATCAAGTGTCTCCTTCGATTAAACATGAGTGAATTAATGAACTCAAATTTCGTTGCTCTTTGAGCCACATACTCTTAAAATAAAACGGCTTAGACAAGACGTCTTGGCAATTGCTTGTAACGTGCTGTTCTACCACTACTGCTGGACGGACGGCTGTGACGTGCTGTCCTACCACTACTGCTGGGCAGGAGCCTCGCAGATAACCGCCGACAGCTCGGTGCTTGCGTCGGTTCTGAGCAGCACCCCTGTGGTCAGGTCAGCTGGCAGGCTCACCACGATGTCGTTGGAAGTTGGGAAGCCCTGCATGAAGTCTCTAATAGTGACGTCTGGCCTGGAGCCATCCAGAACGTTGAAGATACGGAAGATGTTCCTTTTGAGTCCGATCCACTGTTGGGTGATGGGTCGGTCTGGGTGACACCAGAAGAAGTCCAGCTGCGGCTGGGAGTGAAGAGCTAGCTCGCTGCGCTGCACCAGGGAGGTCGCACAGGCCGGCACGACGAAGATTTGATGGAGCGGTGATGGGTGGGGAGGGTGGGAGGGTGCGAGTGGGGGGGGAGGGGTAGATGGACAGTGAGGTGGCGGTAGCAGCGGCCATCCACGGGTGTGAAGCTGGACGGGCAGGAGACGTCCGAGTTGTCAGCTGCTGTAGTGGTCGGGCAGGTGCTGGGAGTTGTTTGAGTCTCGGTCGTGGATGTACTGGGAGATGTAGGAGTTTCGGCCGTGGTTAGGTGCTGGGAATTGTTGGAGTTCGTGGTGGAAGGTGCTGGGAGTTGTTGGAGTTTCGGTCGTGGAGGTGCTGAGAGTTGTAAGTTTCGGTCGTTGGAGGTTTCGGGGTTTGTCGGATTATGTAGTAGAGAAGACGGATCGCGTTAGCACACTTCAGCTTAAAAGCAGGATCCGGGGACGTTTCCGTCGAGGCTGTGTCCTCTTCAGTTGAAGTCGTCTCCTCGCTCTCGTCCTCAGTGGTGCTTTCCTGGGTCGTTGTCAGCGGCCTCGCGCCTGTGACGAAGCTGGTGGCGCGGCGGTACAGAATCACCTGAGGTGCGCCTGCCTCTTCCGGGTCACTGCTGCCTCCTGCCAGCCGACAACCGTCCTCATGAGACCAGACCACTATCTCGCAGCCCTCTACCTGGCCGCAGCGGGCCGTGCAGCTGACCAGCGACGGAGCTGATGACTGCTGCAGCCAGGCGGACGGCAGCTGACCCATGCTGAGCTTAAACCGCTCCGAGGCCAGCACCCCAGCCGCCAGCAGGGCGATGAGGGTCAACAGAGAGCAGCGCATGGCGGACCGTGGAGACGAGGCCCGCCTGAGTGAGAAGAGCCTGACGTCCTCTGGAATGGAAACAGACAAGTTACTTGACTGAGGTACTGAGGTCTGCTGTCAGCCGACTAAGGCTCAGTGAGACCACTGTCAGCCGTCTAGGGTGCTCGGGGAGCGTTATCCACCGACTGAGGTCTTCCTTGGTAGCGCCGTCCACCAACTTAGGCTCCCTCTGGGAAGACGTGGCACACCGACGGAAGCCACGGTGTGGCCCGCGGCGTTATTATGCTGCTGTCGACAGAGTGGCATGGCACCCAGTGAGCCAACGCGGGGTGATGAGTTATCGGACCGTAAGTGCTCGAGGACCATTTAAAAGGGATGTCCACACTTAAAACATAAGATTTGATTGAGATCAGCCATTTTGCGTGCTGGCATTGAAATTATGCATTTATAAGTTTAAACTAACCACTGAAGTGCGAATCAGGAGAGAATTCTAGTGTTTGATTTTTTGCAATCTGTAACATTCGCCAGCCCCCAATGTATTTAAAATGGTGGCGTGAGCGAATGTCGTAGTCTCTCTTTGCTAAAGTGTTGATTATAGTCGACTTTTTTACTTGGCCATACATTAGCCATACACTAGTCCTTATTATAAGCGTGAAGGTTTTCTTTTTTTCCAAAAATTCCTGCATATGACGTCATCAGCGCCAAATATTAAGTGATTTTATGAAATGAGCACTGGTCGTGAGAACAAATGTCATAATCGTGTTCAGCAGCATTCACTTCATATTTTGCACCACAAACGACGTACATCTGGCACATTTTTTGAAGGTGGGACAGTCCCTTTAACATATGTGTGTCCAACGTTCCCATTTGGGAGCATAATGCCTTGCTCGGAACTCTTGCTCTGTTGCACCCTTGCTCGGCAATTATTGATCGGGGAGCATTGTGCCTCTGGCTGCTGGTAAAACTCATTCTAAGCTAAGATATCGCTATCAATATTTTTGAAACAATTTTGAAATTACAATCGTTACAACTTACAATGTTATATCTCTTTAGATTCTCAGTCACACATGGGTTTAGTGGTAACGTTTACCTTCATCCCGGTGGGCCTCTGAGGAAACTTCGCCACGGTGGGGAAGGGGGTCAAAATGAACCTCCGTCTAACTCGAAAACTAAATTGGCTATGAAGAGGATGAAAAGACATGTGAAAGCTCTTGACATAGAAATTACAAAGTTACTGCGGGTATTTTTGGCACAGGTCAATATTGAGGTCACCAGAGGTCATCAAAATCAAATTTCCCACCTTAAAGGGAATAGTTCACCTTTAACATTGGGTTTTGAGTTGAGATTAGCATTTTCCGTGCTTTATTAATTATGTATGATATATTGTAGTAACATTAATGTAATAGTATAAAGTTAAAACAACCACCGAAGGTCGAAGTCACATAAGAATTTTGAGTTGGTGATTGACATGTGTAACTGTCCCAGTCCCAGTGTTATTTGAACGGGTTACCCTATCCGATGTGACGTCGTTCACTCTTTACCTACAATTGTTGATGAATAGCGATTGTAACATTTTGCCATACATTAGCCGTACACACTATGGCAGCGTGAAGGTTTTCTCTATTCCCGAAATTCCTTCATATGACGTCATCAGCCCAAATATTAAAACTCAACTTTATACGAAATTGAGCACTGTTTGTGAGAAACAAATGCCATAATCGTGTTCGGCAGCAATTACTTCATATTTTGCACCACAGGCGGCGTGCAATTGAAAACTTTTCTGTATACACTTTTTATTTTTTAAGTTGACTGACGGAATGGTGATGTTCAGTTTGCAATATTCAAATAAAATTATAGCCCGCAAAGAAGTGATTCAAAATAGTGAGCAGGCGATTCCAATTTTACGAATGATTGCCAATCATTGGAGGTGCTTAAGTCTTTTTTGATCTAATGGGGTCAGTTTCGGAAACCATACTTTGCAGTAGAGTTCGACATGGCTACACTTTTCCTTTGCCTAGCCGCCCCACAGCCATGGCATCACAGCCACAGCCAGCCACAGCCACTCCCAAATAGCCCCTAATTGAGCTAAAGCTTCGATTCCAAAACGAGCATGTTCTTGCGACGAGAGGAATCATTGGCACCATATTTTAAGGTCCTTGGTCAATAGGTGACCTCTGAGGTCATGTCAATGACCCAAATGTCATCAAATCGTAAATGTGTGAAAATTGAATACCGAATGGTGACGGAACATCTTGGCACGCTTTATGGGTGCCAAATTTGAAATCAGCATACAAAATGTCTTATGAACTGCCAAATTCCAAAAAGGCCATGTCAGGTCATCTTCAGTCAGTGAACTCGGTTGACCTGTGTAAGCGCAGTGGAACATATAGTTATGTAAAATTGATCCCAGATTTGAAATCAGCGTCACAAATTGTTTTAGAAACGGCCAGAAGAAAAACAAATATTATGAGGTCATCGGAGGTCAGTGACCTCGGTTGACCTCATAAAAGGTCATTCGGGGTCACAATCTCAGCAGAAGCAGCAACTGTCACCTGGAAACACTTGTGCGTATGCTCCTGAACAATAAACAATTGGAAACTGCATATATAACAAGGATCAATACTATACGGAACGCCAGTTGCGCCTGACATGAACTTGAGAAACAGGTCATAGGTCACGGGTCATAAAATTTGAAAGTTAGAAATGTTCAGGGTATGCGTCACATTGGTCAAAAGCACGATATTGAAAGTTTCATTGCGATCGATTGATTACTACGTGAGTTATTTCCGAAAGACCGAGGGGGTGGCATCCACAGTCCACACCCTACCCGGGCGAGGGTTAAAGGGAGCGTGCCTACTCACATTGGTCATGTGGAGTTGTTGACACTAGTCTGTAGAACATATTTTTTCCTGAATTCAGCGGAGCCTGTTACTTTCATTTCCCCAGATTCACTTTTAGTTGCTGAGATATTCCAAAGTTCGCCCAATCGGCATTCCGGACGGAACTTAATTATCGCAGAGCTTTCGCTTACTTAGAAGCATTGCTCTTAAATTTAAAACGCTAGCAGTATATTGCTTAGCTCTGGCCCAATTAGAAAACAACTCGTGAGCACTGATAATCAGCTGCCGGACAGAAAGCCTCGATAACTGATAAACAACGCCTACATTGACTCGTTAGGTTTGTTTGATCGATCTTTGGTGCGCCATTATTAGGTAACATCTTCGCTTTACTCTGTACTTTTTATAGTGACTTATTCGTTACTCTGTACTCTGTTTATAGTTAATGGAGTAGTTTTGAAACAAAACAAAGTGCAAAACAGAATATAAGTAAAAATTCAACTAAAGGGGCTCCAGACGTGAATTTTATCGTATCCAATGCGCCTTGGATTGTTTTCCAAACACGATTTGATTGTATTTTAAAATACAAGTTACAACTTCTTTTGCATTGTCTTAAACAGCCATACCTACATCGCGTCGATTCAGGACAGAAGGACGTAAATTATTAATTTGATCAAAACTTTACCGGTACTATTGGTTCCAAAATAAGCGTCTCACTGGGTTTGCCGGCACAACAGTTAAAGGGAATATAGCACCTTTAACATTAGTTTTTAACAGATAGCCAGATTGCGGGTGTACTGAGAAACCTCTAAATCTGAAATTTTATCCTTCCAAAACGACCTAGTTGCTGAGTTTGAACGCAAAAACCGTTGGGCATATTTGGGCATTTGGGCATATTACAAATTTAGTAAATACGTTTCGCATTACGTCAAAAGTAGTTACTCCACTGTTCACGTATTGCGTGCCCCCCACGCCTTACCCGGCGCGAGCGCAGCGCCGTCGGACCCAGCCGAGTCCCGTTTCACGTACCGGTGCACGCATCGTGGCGTTGCCGGCACAAAGCAGCTGGTCAGCCGTCCGTTGTGACGTTCACAAGACTCGCTTTGTGACGCAAAGATTGTTTGACGTCACATGTAAACATATTAATTTTCAAAATTACAACAAATTCTGACTTTTTTTTCGCAAAAGATGAATGCCAGGACCGTAATCAAGGCATTCTTGCTCATCATTCTACATACTTCCCAAGGCTGCTATATTCCCTTTAAAGAAATTAAAGGAATATGGCCGTATGATAAAAGTATGTGGAATGATGTAGATGAGTGCCCACTCATCTGGGCACTAATCTCCATCATTGCACATACTTTTCCCAAGGCGGTATATTCCCTTTAACTGCTGTGTCCTCTATCCCAGCGGGACGCTTATTTTGGAACCAATAGTTCATACAAACATACATACATACAATATACATGAACCGATCTCCGCCATCCGTCTGCTCACGACACACAGCGCCTCCTAGCGGTCTGTTGCCGCACCAGACAGCACTAGCGCCGCCAGGCGGACAATCACAACAACGCTATTCATAGAGCGACTTAGCAACAAAGCTGCGACAGACTGTCAAGTGTCAAGCTCAAGTGTCATGACAACATTGCTAAGGAGTGATGACATGGCGGCGTGTACGGGGACTTTGTGTTTTTCATAGCTGAGGGAGTTGTTTTAGGTTTATTGCGGAGGGCAGGTAAAAGACGTGTCGGTATGGTTTCACTCCACAGCCCAGGCCAGAAAGTGTCATTGCAGTGAGCCCGAGGACAGGAGGTGTTGGTATTCCAGGGCTGGGGACGGTGGCTGAGCTTATATTTATGTCCTATGATGTACATTGTACAATGTACATATTTACTGATAAAGTTACTAGAAGCCCGAGTTTGCGACCGGGACTAATTACAACATAAGACGCTGCCAGTGGTATCGAAATCTCTCCATTCCGGGAGAGCGTTCATGAAGATTGCAGTGCCTTCAACCATAGCTGCGGGTAAGACTAGGACAAAGCTGCGGGGAGAACTGAAGCCTGCAAGGCGGCCACCACTCCCGAGGAGTGACTCGTTGGCCGTCACGGCGTCACATGCTCAGTAACCAGAACCAGTCGCTATCTAATGTCGTTCCCAGTAGAGGTCTACATGGGGCGGCTATCCCCATGGCTGGCCGAGCCCCACGGCTAATGGGGTGGGGCGGACTAGAAAATCTCTAGATCATGGCTGTGGCTATGGCTGTGGCTGCATACGCCTATATGAAATTCCTAAAAATGCATCCTAGGGACTTTTTATCATCAATCTCAGCAAACCAATTATTGTTAAAAGAAGCCTTGGCATGTTTTTATAACAGTAGACTAAAAATAAACACATAATATGAATTAACAAAAATCCTCACGGCTGGCCAACGGCCAGCCATTGACATTTGGGAGTGGCCGTGGCTGGCTGTGATGCCATGGCTGTGGGGCGGCTTGGCCAAGGAAAAGTGCAGCCATGTCGAACTCTAGTTCCCAGCCGCTACCAGACACAATCAGAGTGACAGGTCACGGGGGTCACGGCATGGCATGGGCTTGGGTCGTGGCTGGGGTCGAGGACGGTAGACGGAGGACAACAAACATCCTGAGCGATTACTATCGATGGAATGGACACTAACAGCAGTAGTGGCGTAACGTTCCGCAATGCCAGAAACATAAAGGCCCTCCCTGTATAGCCCGGGCAACCGCACTTCCCACGCTGACGTATAATCAACCCACTGGCCAGTGGCCACCCTGTCGCAAAAATGTTAAAACTGACGCGTAATTATTATCGGATGAAATCTTAGGGCTCATCCCTTTAATTCCCGCTGAAATACGACCCATGGCGGCCCATGAGCATTGAACCCACGCTGTCAGCGGTCAGCCGAAGCAAACAGACCAGACGTTATTCTCTCCAGTACCTTTGCCGACTGTCCAATAAAAATGCACCGCACAGCCTCCAGTGGCATTCAGCGGACACAGATAAGGCGAAAAAGAACGCCCGGTTGCGCCAGCGGACATGAGCATTACATTTAAGCCGGTTGGCTTCGAGTAAATTCGGAGTATCCGTCCGGCATGTGCGGGCGATCGGCTGGCTCTGCCAGAGCCAACCAACTCTCCAGCAGTTCATGACGTCACCCTGCAGAGGATGACGTCATCTTGCTTCGTCGGTGTCTGGCTGACGATAATATTGCTTGGTCATGGCAGGCGGGAGCAGCGGCATGGCAACCAACTAGCTGACAACCTAATCGAGTATCGACCCATAAGATATGGAACAGTGTGAGGAATCTGTAAGCGATGATCTTACCATGAAGCTTCTTTGGCAATGCTTTCACTCATTCTCCAGTGCTGCGTCTTCCGCAAACTCAAATTTGCGGTCGATAAACGAGCAATGATCAAGTTGAGAGTCTGCAGCCTGACCAGCCGGACAGTCCCCTACAGTCCCAGTCATCCCAGCTCACTGAATAATAAAAGGTGCCTTGGGATTTCAGGTATGTTGATTGACCTATGATTGATTTGCTTAGACAAATGTCTTAACGAAAACTGATGACTAGACAAATGACAAATGACATGACTAGACAGATTAGACAAATGACTTAACTGATGACTTAACCCGCGCGGCGTAGGGGTCTCCAGCCGAACGCGCGGCGTAGGGGGGGGGGGTAAATTTTACCCCCTCGTATTCTTCGAACAAAACCGCAGCACCGATGACGCGCAAGGCGCGATTCGAAAGTCTCAATGAAAAATCGAAACCGGCTGAGTGTGCTGCGGTAAATTGTAGATATGAGGTCGTAGACGTCATGGACAAGACCTGTCGTATATTTTTGAGCGATATCTGAGGGGTCGCCGAATGCGTATTTGAATGCGAATGCGAATGCGAATGCAAAATCATGGACATGCTGACCGGGGGAAGGGTCGGGTCGTCGGAGAATCCCATTCTATCTAGTATAAATTTATTTTTATCTGGGGGCATGGCCACGTGCACCCCCCCCCCCCACACACACACTTGGCTAGGTCCCTGATTCAGTACCACGCCAAAAGTCGCAGTTCAGCGACGGAGTTGGACTTTCTGATATCGCAGCACGCCGCCTGTCATGGTGTAGCACGTAGGCGAGGGTGGCGGTGACTCTCACGGGGAGGCGGCGGATTTGTCAGATGGTGCCTCTTCCAGCTTAAGAGGTGGGGGGGGGGGGGGCAGAGTTTACCGTAGAAACCGGTTCAGCACAGTAATACCCACCTTCTTGCTCGGCAGCATATCTGGCCTCCCGGACATCCGGCGGTGGAGTTAGTGGAGCATTTCTCTTTCGGCTTTGTGTCGTTTTAATGTAATCTTCCAGTTTCAGCGTTTCTTTTTAGGCAGGGGGCACATCACATGGGGCACCATCGGGCGATACAGGTAGGATTCGTATAGCGGGACGGCACTGACGGAGATGATCCGCACACTCAGCAGGAGTAGGAGAGCAGTTGTCACAGCTGCTGCTGTCGCCATGGCTGCAACACTGCACGGCCGGACCAGCGAGTTGCGATTGAAAAGGACGCCGCTCTTCAAAGTTCAAACCGCGTCAGATCACGCCAATGCCACTAATAAATACCACACGGGGCCGATCAAATAATGTATTTAGGACCGAGGTCGTTGTTGGATTTTCCGCCCGAGACCAAAGGTCGAGGGTGGAAAATCCTACAACGATCGAGTTCCTAAATAAATCGGCCAAAGTGTGGTATTTATCTTTTATCATATGTCTCAGTATGTTTTTAGCATTAGCGCGAGAGTGTGGTAAAAGGTTTTCAGCTCTCAGAAAATCAATGTTAAGTCAATTGGTCAAAGCTTTCGGCCCGCCGGTATTTACATTTTACCAAACTGTTTTTAACGCAGTTGTTCATAAACGGAAGGTAGACATATGGATAAAATAAATACCACACTTAGGCCGATATAATTTATTTAAGGACCTCAGTCATAAATACATTATTTTATCGGCCCCGTGTGGTATTTATTAATCATATGTCTATCTCCGTTTTGAAAACTGTGTAAACAAAGCTTGGCAAAATGTAAGTGCCCGGCGGGCCGAAAGCTTTGATCAATTGACAACATTGATATTCTGAAAGCTGAAAACCTTTTACCCCACGCTCGCGCTAATGCTAAACACATATTGAGACATAATAGCCGTTTTCACGATGGATTATTTTGCGCGAAATGTTTTAAAACATTTTAAATGTTTAAAAAAAATATAGTAGTAGCCGTTTTCCTGATGGACTAATTTTCGAACAAATGTTTCAACTCTCGCCCTACGGGACCGTAGGGCGAGGGTTAAAACATTTCTCGCAAATTTGTCCATCGTGAAAACGGCTACTACTCAGACATTTTCAAACATTTTAAAATGTTTTAAAACATTTCGCACAAAATAATCCATCGTGAAAACGGCTATTATGAGCTGAGACTTCACAGTGCACACGTGCTACACTACACGTCAGGCTCAGCTGAGCACGTGCTACGCTACACGTCAGCTGAACGAACACGTGTGAGCCTGGAAACGCTGAATAGGGGACAGTCAGTGGCACAGGCAATGGGACAACTTTTTGCAGAGACGGAAAGACTAGAGAGTAGTCCGAACAAATTATGTAATAAATGAGGATGCTTAAAAAAACATTGTAATCCTGCTTGTGATAACAGTTTGTGTTCGGCTGTAATAAATTATTGTCGGTGTTTATTGCCATCGTTATACCCAGCATAAGCCAATTGTTAAAAATCCTTCGGTTACCTCTTCAGCCGATGCTCATTTTCCCCCAGGGACTTGTCGCTGTGTCTGTCCGTTCTTTCGGCGAAGTCCTTTTCACACGACACGGTGACATAAGAGGCTAGCCGGGTGACGCAGAGGTGACAGCTCGCTCCTGTTTCAAATGGCCACCGGTAACAATGTAGCGCGAGTGTTGACATTACCTTCACCTTGCGGGTATAACCTATAGCCATATAAGGTAAGGATTAGGACACAACACCACCGGTGCGGTTTGGTGAAATAAGCAAATAAGTACAAAATCACTCTTCCTGTTGGCTGCTGTAGGATGCTTCCAGATAAATACATTGTTGTTTGCCTTGAAATTGCAAAGCGATGCTCAGGGACTGGCTACTTAGCTACTTTACCAGTAAGACGCCTTAAACGGCGAAGGACGAGCGAGTCCGAATAAATCCGCGTCAATTTATACCCGTCCAACCGGAAGGTTCGTCTTGTGCAAAGCATGCTTTTGAATTATTGTCGCTTATGTTTGTTTTGCGCGTCGAAATAGATCCGAACTAAATGCGATACGGGGTTGAAACTAAAGTTATATTTTTCGCAGCGCTTATATACATTTACAATTATAAGCTTCATGTTTGTAGGGAAAAAAATCAGTTGGGTGGGTATTACATTGATTTATTGCGCTTTACGCTGCATCATTTTTATCTTCTAGCACCCTATGGTTTTGAAGCTACGGCGGTGTAATGAAGAAGATGTTATAGAATCGTCAATAAAAATATTACAGGCAGATTTTAACAAGCGAAATACTGCATAAAACCTCCAATTTTTGCATGCATTTTAGAGACGGTACATTGGTCCACAGATTGGGTGTTTGTTTCAGCGCTTCCACATCCCATAGTGCTGAGCCACTGATTTAAATTGTGAAGAACGTCATAAAACTATGAATTTGCGCTTTTATAGCCAGTAACTTTGCACGTACCACGCGCGCTGGATCACACAAGTGCATACCGCCGGGCGGGATCGTTTCTCTACGCATCTGTGTTTGACCCGTGTCTTTGCACTTTTTGGTGCGCAGATATAGGTCGGTATTGCAACAATTTTGCAGGCAATTTTCGTGGTCGGAAACAGGGGGCACGTGCGCACGTGGCAGGTGACCCAGGTTTATCTGCGCAACATTGCCAGTGGTGTGCGTCTCCAGCCTCACACCAAATTTAAGCTTTATAAGGTCCAGCCGCTTCTCAGCTACAGCAGGAATAATACTTTCTGACACCCCTGACGCGGCAGTGTCACGCACATGCTTGACCCATCACATGAGAACATGTCAATAATCATAATGTCATTGCATGGGGCTATCGGATGGCGGAAAAAACTGCTTGTCAATCGGATGCGGGATTCAAAAGATATAAGCTTCTGAACCAGCGTCGCGGTTGCCGGCCCGGCCGGCCGGGTCGGGTTCGGCCGCTTATATGTGATTAAAAGCGGTATTCAATGAGAACTCGCTTCGCGCTGCTCCGTAGAAAAATCCGGATTCAATGAGGACTCGCCTTCGCGCTTCGCCGCTCGCTCGTAATAATGTGCATTGTACAGCAACTAGAGCCCTTCAAACAGTATAAATCATATCTTGGAAGATGATACGGGTGGACATCGGACATGTGTAACATAGGGTTATTTTGACGTGCACGGTTGGCTTAATAAGCATGACTCTGAAAAAGCCCGGATATTCCAATAATCCACAAACAAAGCCAGCTAACCGTATTTTCGCAAATGGCAAAGTATACCTTAAATGAGTTCAATCATGAGTTTTGCATTTGGTATGCGTAATGCGTATGGATGATATAGCATTCTCGCTGTTCCATCTAACCCCAAAAAAATCAGAAAGTCCCTTTTTCACCCGACAGAGTACGACCTGTCAAGTTCAACTGCCTTGAATGATGAGAAGCATGGGGCCTATCAAACATATTCGATGTATGTGATGCATGCAAAGCATAAACCGATGTTGGCTACCAACTGTATGAATAAATCCACATCACAGCGCCTTCGGACAGCCTTCTCGGAACCCGGTGGCGGGACAACCTTCGGACGACTTCCCGGCAAGGTCGACGAAGACACGTCTCCGGTATATCTCCGGTATGTCTCTGTTATGGCTCCGGTATGTCTCCGTTATGTCTCCGTTATGTCTCCGATATGTCTTCGGTATGTCTCCGGTATGTCTCCGTATGTCTCCGGAGGTCTCCGGATGTCTCCGAAATGTCTTTCGGCATGTCTCCGGTTATGTCTCCGGGCGCCGTCTACTGCTCCCGATTATGTCTCCGATATGCTTCGGTATGTGCTCCGGTATGTCTTTAGTATGTCTCCGGTATGTCTCCGCTATGTCTTCCGGTATGCTTCGGTATGTTCTTCAGCATGTCTCCGTATCTTCCTTCGGCATGTCTCGGTATAGCTTCCGGTATGTTTCCTGTACACTATGTCTCCAGTATGTCCCCGGTGTCTCTACGGTATGTCTCCGATATGTCTCCGGTATGTCTCCGGTATGTCCCTGGTACGTCTGCGGTATGTCTCCGGTATGTCTCCGTTATGTCTCCCTTATGTCTCCGGTATGTATGCGGTATGTCTCCGGTATATCTTGGTATGTATCGGCATGTCTTCAGTATATCTCCGGTATGTCTTAAGTATGTCTCCGGTATGTCTCCGGCATGTCTCCGGTATGTCTCCGGTATGTCTCCGGTATATCTCCGGTATGTCTCCGGTATGTCTCCGGTATGTCTCCGATATATCTCTGGTTTGTCTCCGGTATGTCTCCGGTATGTCTCCGGTATGTCTCCGGTATGTCTCCGGTATGTCTCTGGTATGTCTCCGGTATGTCTCCGGTATATCTGTGGTATGTATCCGGTATGTGTCCAGTATGTCTTCGGTATCTCTGGTATGATTCCGGTATGTCTCCGATATGTCTCCAGTTCGTCTCCGGTATGTCTCCGGTATGTCTCCGGTATGTCTCCAGTATGTCTCCGGGATGTTCTCCGGTATGTCATCCGCGTATCTCTCTCCGGTAATTAGTTCTCCGACCGCGTACGTCTCCGGTATGTCTTCTGGTTTTGTCTCCGATATGTCTCCAGTATGTTTCCGATATGTATCCGGCATGTCTCCGGAGATGTTTCCGGTATGTCTTCCGGTATGTCTCGGAATATATCTCCGGTATAGTCTCCGGATGTCTCCGATATGTCTCCGGTATTGTCTCCGGTATGCTTTCCGGTATGGTTCTTCCGGTATGTCTCTGGTATATAACCAGCTAACAATTGTTGACGTGTCACTACGTTGTGACGAGGTTGTAACACAACTACACAACGGTGTGATAGTGTAATTTTTGTAGACTCCCAGGTACCGTTGTCAAAAACGTTACCTTGTGATGCCACAAAACGTTGAAACAACTTTGCCTAAACGTTATTTTGACAAGCAATAGCAACTGACTTACGTGGCTTAATCGATTAAACTTAGTTAAGATGGTGAATATGCTCAATTTAGATAATTGCTACCACAGTGCGAGCTGTTTCTCCCAAGCTACTAGAACAAAGTTGGTAAATCGTAACATACAACGTGCTGACGTTTAAACAATCGACATTTATGCCAAACTTTTTCTTCACAACATTCACGACGTTTCGCAACGTTTGTTAAAACGTTAAAATTCCAAACTTGATTTGTCCCACAACGTTGTGCAACGGTGGGTTCTGTTCCTGGGATGTTTCTCCGGTATGTCTCCGGTATGTCTCCGGTATGTCTCCGGTATGTCTCCGGTATGTCTCCATATGTTTCCTATATGTCTCCGGTATGTGTGGGCGTGGGGTTTTATGGATAAGTGATGTGAGATGCAACGCAGGGGCGGTGCACAGTGCACGGTGCAGCCGCAGCTCGCAGTGTGCATGTGATGCATACAATGTGAGGAGCGCCGACTCAGCTCGGGGGTGGCGGTCGGCGCGGCTGCGGCTCGTGTGGCCGGTCGGGCACAAGGAGAGCATACGGAGAGTTGTTGGTGGTGGCGTGAGTGTCGGTGTCTGAGTCTGGGGAATAAGAGGTCATGACGAATTTGATTTTAGATACCGCAGTATGTCTTCGGTATATCACTCGTATATCTCTGTATTGTCTCTGTATAATCTCCGGTTTGTCTCCGGTATTGTCTCCGGTTTGTCTCCGGTATGTCTCCGTATATCTCCCTCTTATATCCTCCGGTATGTCTCCGGTATGTTTTCGGCATGTCTCAGGTATGTCTCTGTAAAAGTCTCCTGTATGTCTCCAGTATTCTCCAGCTATGTTCTCCGGTTATATATCAGCATTTTGTTTTTAATTTTATAAATTTGTCGAACGTTTGTATGGATGGCTTTCCGAGGTACACAACACACATAAGCCAGAGCTTGTTGCGCTGCGTCGCTGGACTCAGCACCCGACGTGCAATTCCTGTTACCCGCAGAATTTTAGAGACGGAAAAGTTTTACGTTTGCCCGATTTACCTGGAAACGCGTCCGCCTCGCTCACTGACGTCACCGTGGCCTGGAGTGCGACCCTGCCACCGGCGCGCAGCCATTCAGTCAGAGCAAATAGCGAGAGCCGAAGCGACGTCGAACCCGGCTGCCACTTCCGTATAGGTCAGAAGTCCAGCGCTGCTCGCCACGAACTACAGGGGCCGGGATCATGACTGGACTGTCATCACAAAACGAAATCTCCCCAGGTAAGCCGCTCCAAATACAGCCACTTGTGGTGTGTGGATAGAGCGGCAATACCCTGGGGTTTCCTAAGACCAATGCTGCAGCATGGCAGGCTCCTTTCACTTTGCCTTGGCTGGGCCGACATATCCAACCAGGTTACTTTCGGTTATTTTACGTCTCCTACCTAGAAACTAAGCTTAAGTCATGATTCACGCAGCTGAAACCGCTCAAAAGTGGGAGTGCAGATAACATTGTCCAACCTCCCTCGACCTAAAACGCGGGCCTGGCCCTCCCCACCCCACCCGGTTCTTAGGTATGCTTATTAGTTATGGCATTGTAGGGTTGTGAATTCATCGTTATTCTCTCAGCTTTAAAGTATTAATCTCGAACAAATACCAGAGATCAAAAAGAGCAAAATGGCTCAAAACTGAGGGGGCGAGGTGAGGTTCTATTGTTGGACCCGCAGGCTAAGAAGTGGGGCATATGGCCCCTGCCCCCTTCCCTACGCGAGGTCGTGAATAAGTACCTAGTTATTCCCCCAACTTTAAGTTATTCATCTTAAGCCAAAATAAGTGATCGATAGTTTGCTCAAAGGTGAGGGGGCCGGTTATCATTATCCGCCCCATCCCCGCCTAAAAGTGGGGGATCATAGTCCCCCAGCCACCGTTCCTACGGCTATGATTGTAAAATTGTAAATTACTTAATATTCTGCTAACTTTATAGACATTCATATGGAACTATTATCAGTGACTTAGGAATACAAAATAATTCAAAAGTAGAGATCCGTTAATTTTGTTGGATCCCAAACTTAAAAAATGGTCTTTGACCGCCCCAATTCGCCGTTCTTACGCTTATGAGTTATGGTATTGTGGGATTGTAAATTTATAATTATTTTCACAACTTTAAAGCATTCATAATCATATCGAAAAAAATATAGGTTACCAGTGGAAGATAAATCGTTCAAAAGTGAGGGGGCAGTTAATATTGCTGCCCCCAGCCTGAAAAGTGGGGACATGGCCCTCGCCCCCCCCCCGGTTTCTACGCCTATGAATTCAGACCATTCAAATCGTTCTCAACATATTTACTATGGCGAACCTAGGAACACAAATTCACACCGCTGCATGGCTGCATTAAATAAGTTTTTGTATAGGTTAACCTTCGCCCTGCCTTACTAACACACATCACTTTCACGACGTCGTGACAACGTTTTGACGACGTAATTATGTCGTATGAACGTTGTCATGACGTTGTCACAACGTTAAATGCTACTAGGGTGGTGGGGGTAATTTTGAGCCCCCCCCCTCCCCTGAAGTTTCCCGGGATACAGGGAAAGAGCATTTGCGGGCATGCCGCCTCAATTTGGGCACACCGTTCGCCAAATTACCCAAACCTCAAGTGTTGGACCTCGGTCATCTCAGTGATCACCATTCACGTCAGGCAGAAACATCACAAAGTAAATGTTGTGGTGTGCTAAGCCGCAAGGTTTGACGAACGATTTGAAACCACAGAATTAAATCAAGCCATACTATCTACAATGAATTGATTCGTACATCTCGGATTTGTATCGGTTAATTTCGTGACCTCATTTCATTGTATGCAGCGATAAATATCAAGGCGTTGAAGCTGTTGTTATAGGTGGGTATAGGTAGGTATATGGGCCTAACTAACTGCAGATACCTATCGAAGTTATACAATATGCGGCATATGCTTTATGGCTTCCTTTGCACATATATTTTACGTCGTTAGGTATAGCTATTTTGATCGACTGAATCATGCTGCAGTTAAGTCTTCGGTAGCAAGCTCTGGCCATTCTTATGAACTGCGCCTTGAAAGATCATGCAAAGCGCGAACAGCACGGTTTCCGAATGACAATATTATAAAAAGACTTCCTGACAGGCCGTTGCAGCACGATGAAGGTGAAACTAAGTGTTCTCCGCAATCAGATTACCACAGTCCTGATCTGAGTCGTGCACAATGGTAAGCCGAGGCACACGAGACCCAGGTTCTCAGCCGAGAGAGAGTGAAAAGTCCTACAGCAAAGTCATTATATTCTGCAAACCTGGGCATGTGAATGTGACCCAAATGCTCTTGTTTTTCACACCGTTTAGTATCACGGTTATCGCGTTGAACACAAATGAGCTAGCAATGGTATCACAATACATACTTTGCAAAGCGATAACATAATGACTAAGCAATAGTTAGTTTTTCAAGGTTGTCACTGTGCTCGCTCTATATTTTCGCACTTCTTCCTTCACTTTTATCGCTCCTCATTTATCTGTCGTCCCCCTCTCTTTACCTCGGCATGATAAATACATGATTATACATGGCTCGATATTTGGCCGTTAGTTAAACCATAACTCATATAAGAGAATGTTCTGAGTTCCTCCAGCCTGCTTTCATCAGCAGTCTGTTCAACCCAAAGCAATGCGGTGAGCACGCGTCTTACCCCACTCCATCGTTATTCAGCACACTCTCTGACGACAGACCGCAATGCCTGCCTTGCATGTCCCATCAATAGCAGCCGGGGGCTATGACGTGGCGAACGCGCAGCAGTTGCATCACAGAGCCGGACCGCCGGTGGAGCTTCGGCGTATACATCGCCGCCCCCTCCCGGCAGCGTGTTTTGAAATGTAATGTTGAGATAAGAAAAATCCATTGAAAAGCAACAGCATTTCTGCATTTTTTTTAACCTAATTTAACCTAAACCTAACCTAACCTAAACCTAAACCTAACCAACCTAACCTAACCCAAAACTAAACCTAACCCAACCAACTAACCCAACCTAACCTACCTAACCACACCTAACCTAACCTAACCTAACCTAAACCTAACCTAACCCTAACCTAATTTAACATGGCTTTTACTTATCTGAACATTACATTTAAAAACACGCCTCCCGGCACTCGGCTAATATGGCGGTCTGGCGCCACGGAGTCCGGCCGACCGACCGACCGGTCAGCGAGGCCCCTGACCCGCCGTCCGACCGGACTCCAGCTGACCACAGCTGGAAATATCGACAACAACCTCTGCACTGTCACAAGTACTTTTGACTTAATGCTATGAAAACACAGCACACAGATGACAACGGCTAATTCAAAACTTAAAAGTACCGCACGTCCAAAAGCTCTACCTCAAAATCGCTCATCATCGCTAAGTGAGTTTTCTTTATTTCATCCACCTGCGTCCACTGCCCACCTCCGTGGTCTGCTGGGAGCGAGCCGTGTCGGCTGGGAGCGGGCGGGCGGGCGGCTGCAGGGTGGGCGGCTGCGGCCGGCCGGCGGGAGAGTGCCGTTCCGCAGAGGCCGTCCAGTGCCACCTCTGACGTGCCGCCGGGAGCACGGCGTACGTTCGGCTCCTCTGAGAACGGTCCGACTGGGCGTGGCGAGGTGGACTGAGAGTTCAGCGAGCGGTGCACCACTGCACTGCAGCCCACCCCCACCCCCACCCCAGCATCAGCACCAGCGGCGGGCGGGCTGAGGCAGGCTGCTGGCCTTGGATAGGAATGGGCTAGGGAAAAGTCGGCGCCGCGGCCAGTCGAAGGAGCCGGTCCCGTGCGGACAGGGCGGTCAGTGCCAGTGGCGAGCTGGGTCGGCTGCCGGCCACGGGGTGACGTGTGGAGACGGAGGGACTGAGGACTTCCTGGTGTGCTCTGCCACCCACCGGGCTGACGGTGGCTGGTGATACCGAGTGGTTGTGAAACGTGTGCTGAGTGGCGAGACAGGAGCTGCTGATACTGAACACATCTCCCGCACGGAGAGACGAAGACAGGCGCTCCGTGGTATCCAGAACTCGGTGCACGTCGCTGTACCACAAAGTAGTGACCTGTGACTAACGCGTGCGTGCGTGTGTTGACACCGAAGCAGTGCCGCAGGCAGCCGTCACATCAGCGGAGCGACGCCTGGACTCTGCGTGCGCTGAGTCATCGCGCTGAACTGACGCAGGCCGGCAGATGACCGAAAAATAATCGGCAGATGACCAGCAGATGACCGGATGACAGGATGTGCGCACTGTCCCCGCTCGTGACGTCTGCCAGAGTCACTAGCATCCGCAACTGCCGGGTGATTGTTGCGCGCTGCAGACCGCCGACGACCAGTGATGAGGGCAGTGGTGTGAGAGGTGCGAGTAGTGTCAGTGGTTTCAGCGGTGTCAGTAGTGTCAGTGGTGTTGGTGAAGCAAGAGGCGTTGCATCTGACAGTACTGTGTGCTCCATCAGTGCTGCGAGTCGCAGCGTAGTTTTAGCGAGGCTCAGACAAAACACGCCGTGCGTGGGTGAATCTGTATTACAGCCAGGTTACTGCCGGGTGACCTCCAGGTCAACACCGGGGCACAACCGGGCCACAGCCGGGACACGGTCAGGTCAGCTAGGTCAGCTGAGGCGGCACCTGGTCCGGCTTCCCAGTAGTGGCTGCCAAGCAGCGGTCTCCGGTCCTAGCGTGGGAGGACCGGCGCCGGCGCCCCGGAGCTAACCTGCTTACTCCGTGGAGACTACCGCTGCGCCAGGATGTCCGGGTCAACACGCAGCTGCTGCGCCGCCTTCGTCGCCCTGGCCGCGCTCCTCAGCGGGTTCGGTCGGGCCCAGTCAGGTGAGAGACGGCTGACTGTGCGACCTCCGTGAGTCCGTATTTGTCGCGCTGCCGATGGCGGTGCTCACGCGATGCGACGTGAGCCAGCCGGACAGCCGCGCCTGTGACATGGACCGTTGTGCGGGCTGCATGTGGCGAGGTTTAGTTAGTCAGCTGATGAGTCCCGGCTCTGTAACGGCCCACGCCCCGGACAGAGCGGCTCCCACGGCGGTGTTGGCGGTCAGAGCCGGCCACAGCCAGCGACTGATGGTCTGATTAGGCTGCGTTCCCGCGAGATAGCCGACTTCGCTGGTCACTGATCAAGATGGCTGCGCCGGCCCTCGGCGCCGACTCGCGGGAGATGGTCCTGATCCAGACATCAGGTCGGATCTCACTTCCATCCCGCCGGCGCTGACCTCACGGCTCAGTTCCTGTGTGGTTCTGAAGTTGTTAGAGCGGCTTGTTCGGAGATCCCCGGAGATGGGTTAGTGAGTAGAGACACCTGATTTGCATTGCGCAACAGTGGTTGAACTTGAGTTTAAGGCGTCAGCTCAGTGTTGAAAGAGCTCGGTCTGATACTGGGTGGAAGTTGTGGTTATATTTCCTTCGCGGACGTATTCAGCAGGATGTTGCATCAAAGCCTGTATTCTACAGGTGCACCGTTGGCGAATGCACCTACTGTTGCTAAATGCCGCATCCCAGTACGTAATGTCCATGTAGGTACCTTGTACTGGCTCAGCCCTGCTGTGCAATCCAGATTCAGGTCATCGGGATGAAGTAGTTTGTGGATTAGATGCATTGCTTCAAACCAGCACAGAATTTCATAAAATCAAGTCAGTTGCATTAGCGAACTTCTATGATTCAGCTGCTGGTGGGTTGTACAATAGTTTTGATATATCCAGTTTGCAGAATTAAAGGGATATGGGTTTCCATCCTGAAAGGAAATGCACTCTTTTGCAGTTGCAAAATCACGCCATTCATTGAAGCTGCTTTTTATAAATCCTCTGGAGGTGGCACTATCCCTTTAAAGAACCAATAAATAATCTGAACTTGAAGTGCCGTCTATAAGAGAAGTAGATAGAAGTGTAAACAATACAGCAAACAGTCGGTCGATGTCACAGTTCACTTTTTAAAAATAAATCCAATATATTAGATGCACCATGGGCGTAGACGCGGGAGGGGGATGGCTGGGGTGGTGGGTGGTGGGGTGGTGGGGGCAACTGCCCCCAAAATATTTATCGGAATTTTAACATTATACGGATATGGACGTTGCATGGAAAGAATAAACGGTTTCAAAATGCCTTTTGCCCCCCCCCCCCCATCTTGAAATGAATTCTTACACCCCTGAGATGCACAATGGTATTTTCGATGAAACTGTAACATTTTTGACAGTTATTTGCTTTCTTGAAACGATTTATCCATTATAGTATATTTGTGATACATCAGGTTTCATCCTCATAGGTAAACGGATACTTATTTAAATTAACTGCGTGTCTGTATTCTTGCTAAATGCCAGTACCTAACACAAGACTGAACTGAACTGAACTGACTGAACTCAATACTCGGCAAAAATAACTCCAGAAATTAAACTCCAGAAATCAAACGGTATTTTAAAGGAAACGCTTCCTCTGACACAGCTTAATTTTCGCAGTGGCATTATCATGTCACCATCATGTATAACTCCAGTTCCTTGCGTAAAAGTCGCTCCGCACTTGTATTACCATCCGCTTCCCTCAAGAGCAATGTAATACCCCATGTACTTGAGCATGTTGCTGGCCTGCCTGTGCGTATGCGTTTACCTGGCTGTGCGGAAAGTATTTCGGGTTAATACGTGGTGGATGTCAATACCGAACGATTTGTCGCATACACAGTACTTACTCGTATGGATGTCCGTGCGGCTTATTTCCCGTGCATTATAACAGCATTTTGGCATATCGCGTGTTAGATCTGACCTGTCGATATTCGGCTACTGCATCTTTATTTGGCTACAGCCTGTTATGCGCTTGCCTCTGTGCAGGCGGCATTAGCCGGTAGAGAGAGAGAGATAAGGTGATGCCATTATAGTGTACATCCAGATTGATGTTGCTTGCTACGGTGTTCTTAGCCATAGCTTGTCCCATCGGCTCCACTCATGTCTTAATATTTAGGATGCCTAATTGTTTTCCCAACGGGCAGTTAGTTTCCCACTCATGAGACCAAGTTCACGTCCGGAGCATTACCGACAGGCGACACACCTCTGTCTTATTCACCATTCAGAGAATGGTTAAGTCCCGCGCCATGATATCTGTGCTCACTGACGTCACTCGCTGTTTGCAGATAACACTTATGTGTTTGTCTTATCTTTCGAAGTCTCACAGAGCATCAGTTTAACAGTTTAAAGCGATTATGCTAAAGCCCCACGACTGTATCAACTTACTAAGACTAAAGATGAAATCTACTTCCTCTTGTCTCGGTACTCTGTTTGATCGCCTAGCTCTGTCCTCTGCAGCATGCTGAACTCGGCGACACATACGTCCCTTCGCGCTGTCACGAGTGAGACGGAAAGGCAAGCAAAGGATCACTTTTCTCTGCTGGACTGACCAAAACACAGTGCAGCAGGCTGGTGAACTGCAGGTCCACAAGCTGGGCGGCGCATTGCACGATGGAAATACACAACAGCGGTGGCCACCACGAAACAGCGGTGTGTCGTGCAAAAACGACACATTCCCACGAACATCAGGACACGGTGCAGTTGATGGATTTTGGTTATTCGTCCCGCGTGTCCTAACTTCGCCGAAAATAGTGTCGAAATTCAAATTATGCTTACTGGATTTAATATAAAGATCGATTTATCTAAAGTCCTGGTTGCGGAATAACTTGCGAGCCAACTGGACGAAGCAACGATCCATCGGATAAAGCACCAGGTCAGAATGTTACAGTCGCCAACTGCATATCTTCATATATGTGTACTATCAAATCCATTGGATGTGTACACAATGCGCAATTATTATAAATATAACAAAACAATTATGTGTTTAGTCGTCCATGTCAATAGACTAAATTAGACTTACATCATTCATCTATATATCTCAGGCTTCTAGAAACTTAAAAGACTGATTCGGTATCTTTAAGTTTTAACCCATTAGCGCCCGTTGGGACATACAACTGTCATACAAGTCTCAAGACTATTCGATTGCTATTCCTGTCCGCCATGCGCGCGTTTCGTAAAAAAGAGCGCACATGCACTCATGACACCGGAACATTGCGGGCCCGTACATTCAGCCATGGAATCGTCACCACTGGGGACACTAATTGTTCCTAGTAATTTTCAGCCTCCCTCCCTATAATATATGGTCCCATGTTAAAGTATATACAAGTGGACTTATTTATCCCAAGCCATTTTTTGACAGTAGCGACGCTCTTGCATTTAGCTGATTATTTGTTTGAGTAAAATATGTTACAGACATTTCAGTTAATTTAATTTAAAAATTGCACTTTAACTAGCATTTGCACAGTCTTCGCCGTGATCTTGCATGTTGTAATGCCTTACACGGCACTTATATTACTGTTTACTTTGAATAACAAACGATAACTATTTCTGTTATTACATGACTCAAGGACGCAGGAACCGGGGGGCAGAGGGGGCAGAGGCCCCCCAAATTTTTTTCGCGGGGGGGGGCGTCGCCCCCCCCAACTTTTCTGAGGATCGATTTTTTCTGTTTACAGTTTTCTAATG
>VOPJ01013334.1:0-11471 GCA_014673585.1 Semibalanus balanoides
ACTCAACCAAAAATTTGCTAACATTTTAAACAAACCGGAATATTTTGGGTTAAATGCACTGACACAACCCAATTTCCAGGCAATATACTTCACTTAAATTAGATAAAATGGTAAAATGACCATCGATTATACGTGTAAATAGCACATAAAAACATGTCACTTTCGAAAATCTGCAAATTGTGACTTGTGACCTTACCTTGACCTGATGTGACCCCACTTAAAATATTTCGAGTGCTTTTAGATACGTCTCAATATGAGAGTTTTGAATGCGCCTTGCGCAGCTCGCTGCGATCGTTCTGGAGATAAACGGGGGGGGGGGGGCGAATATTGGCTGCGACGTCAATGGCGTTCGGCTGAGACCCAGGTCAAGCACCGTTTAAAAGATAATATCCTGGTGTGTGGATTTTAACCATGATAAAATCAGCGGTTGAGCTGCTGTATAAGCCGGCCAAACGGAGCAGCAGATGTCTTCTGTCTGTGGCTCCTCGACTTGCCGGCAACATTGATAAGTCCATCATTACCGTGGGTCTGTATCTCGTTACATTTCCACATCATCCGTTGGACACACCAATCACTCAGTACCTGAGTCAGTAGTCACTAGTGTTGTGATCAGAATCAACGACTTGCGGTGACTAACTTTGCCCCGTTCTCTCTCTCGCAGACCGCGGCGCCCCTGAGAGGTCGCCGCCATGGTGAACCACCGCATCCCGACGGTGCGTCATAAGACGTACACCACCCCCCGCCGTCCCTACGAGAAGACTCGGCTCGACCAGGAGCTGAAGCTCATCGGCGAGTATGGTCTGAAGAACAAGCACGAGGTGTGGCGCGTCAAGTACACGCTGGCCCGCATCCGCAAGCGCGCCCGTGAGCTGCTCACGCTCGAGGAGAAGGACCCCAACCGGCTGTTCGAAGGTCAGTGTGGCGCCGGGAGCGGGGTGGAGGGGTGGGATGTTTGTTAGAAATTGTGAACAGTGTGTTGATCTTATGTAAGCCGGCCAAACGGAGCTCCAGATGTCTCCTGTCTGTGGCTTCTCGACTTGCCGGCAACATTGATTAGTCCATCATTACCGTGGGTTTGTGTCTCGTTACATTTCCACATCATCCGTTGGACACATCTATCAAAGATTTTCAAATATGATAGTCACCGTGAACGGAACTGAAACATTCGTGTTGAAAGAACATAAGTTGATGTCGATTTAGTGTATAACAGTCTGGGTATGATGCGAGCTTTTTATTTAGTTGGTTACCGTTGACGTCCCGATATATCGGTCACTTCGAAACCGGTGACGATCCGGTCACAAAGTTTGACCCGTGTCGGGATTCGAACCCGCCGTCTGACCTTGCCCGTCGGTCCGTCAGGTAACGCCCTGCTGCGTCGTCTGGTCCGCATCGGCGTGCTGGAGGAGTCTCGCATGAAGCTCGATTTCGTGCTCGGCCTGAAGGTGGAGGACTTCCTTGAGCGTCGCCTGCAGACGCAGGTGTTCAAGCTGGGACTCGCCAAGTCGATCCACCACGCCCGTGTGTTGATCCGCCAGCGCCACATCAGGTACGGCTCGGGGTCATCTGGGATGGAGGGGGTGAGGGGGACCCCCGGCCGCCGCTGTGGCCGAGTCTGCACCAGGGCTCAGTCCAGGCGGACGGGGAAGAAAACAACCGGCCGTCCTGAGATGCGGATCAAACCAGACCACATCCATTCCCAATGCCGGGCACAGTCGATATTCACAACGTGGGTTCCCAGTGTTGTGATGGGTTGTGGGTAGACTGCATGCCTGGATCGTTTTGTGGTGGTGAGTTGCGCGGGCCGACGTGTCCGGAGGACTGTGGCGGCCATCGGGACTCAGCTCGATATCGGCCTTTACAGGACGGACGACTGAGGCCACGAGAGACCTCGACACTCACTGTGACTTCACCCAGATATAAACAGACCACTTGGTGGCGTAAACCGCTGCCAACGTCTGTGTCGGGCGCGAGAGAGAGACTATGTCCAGGCCACTTGTCTGTGTTGATCACAGCAACGCCTGTAGTCGGCCGAGCGGCCCTCACGGGCCCGGGCCACGCGCCGCTGAACACGACTCAGTTCCGCAACCCACTTGGTAGCGCTTGTCGCTGCCAACGGTTGTCATGTCTGTGCTGTCGCACGATCACACACCCGGTATGTGTAACTGTGTTGGCGCAGTTTATGTCGGTATGAAGCCAGCGTTGTGTTTATTTTGCGAGATAGTGTATGCTGACAGATGGTATCGTACAGGCATCGTACGTTAGTGAATGCAACTTCGCAGTTGTGATGTTGCTATCATAGGATGTTGTGCTTCATTGTTAGTTTTAAATGAAAAGTAATAAGTTTAGAATCAGGGTTTGGGAAATTTAAGCCAGTACCTGGTTTAAACCGGCTAGCTTAAACAAATTGGTCACCCTGGTTTTTATTAAGTGTCTTTTCATATGTTAATATCAAAAGCCACTTCCGTTAGCTTGTCGTAAAATTAAATTCCATTCTTACATTTCAGTGGGTAGGTAGTCAATTATTTACATTCAGTGATCAAAGTTTGATCAAGATAAAAATATTGCTCACTTTACAATTGGCAAGCATTTATCTGGACATAAATCATCTTCACAAATATTAATACATTTGAAGGAAATAGTTATCTGGTTATCAGATGCAGCAATCACAAAACCAATCTGTTCCTACAGACTAGTCCCAGTCAACAACTGTCACCATGACCAATGTGAGTAGGCACACTCCCTTTAAGCGTGATAAAACTATACTAGTTACTAGTTAACTTTAAAAATACTAAGTACTATTCAACTTCTTGCTTTCACTAGCTGCAGCTACCAAATTCGTAATACCTTCAGTTCTACACACTACTTTTTGTTTCAAAAACTTTCTGTTTTAAGCAATAACCTGCATTTGTATTTAGGTAGTATAATTGAATGAGCTTATACGAAATTGATTGGTATGAAAATGGATGTTTTCATACATTACACATTAATTATATTTGTTGGGACCCCCGGTCGCTGCCGTGGCTGAGCCTGTCCCAAAGGCTCAGTCCAAGCGAACGGGGAAGATCATAGCCGGCCATCCTGTGATGGGGCTCAATCCAGGCCCTGTCCATTCCCAATGCCGGGCACAATCGATACCTACAGTATATAGTAGAAGCAGCAAAATATGCCAAGATAATTCTAAAAAAAAAACACTTCTTTTCCTGTCGGGAAGCCCAGGACATTTTTAGCGTTATCATATTTTGACCTCAGGTAGTCTGAAATGACTGTAAATTTAAGCCGGCTTTAACGATTTAAGCGAGGTTAAACTGGTTTAAATTAATCAAAGCCTTTGGCTGGCATAAGTTCAATTTGAGCCGGCTTTTTCCGACCATGTATTAAATACGATACACGAGGGCATTTGCTTCGGTCACTAAATGACCGCAGCGGTCGGCGCTCGACAGCCCTGGTCCGGAACAATTTCCTCTCTGCTATCGCTGGCTGCGGTTCATAAGCAAGCGGAACCCGGTCGGCTCGCCGCGGACCAACAGCGGCACATCAAAGGCTGTGGGCAGAGCGAGCCTTTGGTGTGCCGCAGTTGGTCCGAGACGGGCTCCTCTTCTGCCGGATCAGCAGCCGGTACTCAGCTTATCGCGTCACCCACCGCGTAGCGAGATGTACTTGGACAGCGGTCCTTCCTACGTCCGCCGTACACGCAGGGCTCAAAGAATATCATTACTTTTCACCGGGTCCTTCAGTTGCCTAGCCCATGCAAAATACGCCTCCATTGCGGTGGTTATAAGATGAGTGTTGATAAACATGTTCTTCACGTTGGTATGCAGGAGATGTTTGTAGATCAGTCATAAAATAATGGTTGTGTTAACGTCTGAATCAATGGTAGTGTTTTCTCCCTTCTGACATTCGCCTACCATTCCGCAGGGTGCGCAAGCAGGTCGTGAACGTGCCTTCGTTCGTCGTGCGGCTGGACTCGCAGAAGCACATCGACTTCAGCCTGACGTCGCCGTTCGAGGGCGGCCGCCCGGGCCGCGTCAAGAGGAAGAAGATGAAGCGCGCTGCCGCCGGCGGTGGCGGCGGAGGTGGCGGTGGCGACGAGGACGACGAAGAGTAACCCTGACGCCCCGTGTTCTAAGATGCTGGATTACTGATGTAATAATACACTCAGATCTGTGCAGACAAACTATGTGTTTTGAAGGATGGTGTGGAGACGGGCTTCCTGGTTTGATCGGAATGGGTCAGTCGTCTGGTCCGAGCGGAGCTTTGGCGTTTACTTCCCAAGAGGTTCGGCTAGGATAAGGTTCTTCCAGATGGCTGGCTGAACTTCTTTACTTTGGACGGACAAAATCGGCAGGCAGCGTTTTAATTTTATTCAGTTTCATTCACGACGCTCAGCTTTCAGTTTCACGCACTTTCGGCGGCTGCCTCAGAATATGCGGGAATGGGAAATGCTGACGTACTAGCCGTGCGAGGAATTTGGGCGCTTGTGCTGGAAGCGCTGTAGTTTTTTGGCCAAGATGACATGACGTACAGTCCTGCTTTTACACTCCCTAGGCACTAAGTAGGTCACGTCAGAAATTAAGTGCAAGCACGTGCACAGTTCCGACGGATGGATGCAAGGTTGTCATTTATGAGAGTACAGTGGCCGACTAATGACGCCTGCAGATCGGGTGACTGAATACAATTGGATCTTACGATGAAATTGATAATTGAGCTCTGGGGTCCCCGTGATCAACGGAGGGTCTGGAAATTTATAAAACAACATGAGAATGATAGGAATTTATTTGAATAAGAACTATAACGTACACAGCCGAGTAGAAAGAGACCAAGTATTTTCCGCTATAGCATGCAAACACGATATAACATGGTTTTTACCGTTGCGCGACTCGGTCATGAGATAGGATGCAAGAAATTAGGTAATATCAAGTTACGGTGGTTCCAAAACGAAATGATGCATAAGACTTGAGCCTGGATCCCAAAGTTAGATCTGGGATCCCAGTGGACCTGCGTAAAATGCATGAGGATCGGGGATCGTTCTGGATCCCTCGACGTAAAATACTTCAGGATCTGGGATCTCAGTGGATCTCTAGTTAAAACGAGTATATCTTGGAAACACGAGATGCAGGGACCGACTTAAAAATTGGGGGTATATATTTTTCGTATGTAGATAATTAGTACCTGAAAATCTTGTTAGTTGCAATATCAGCAAAAGATATTGTAATTAATTTCCTATATGATAAAATTAACTAAGGTTTTGTGGCTGGATCTCGAAGTTGATCTGAGATTCCCATTGGATCCCTTCTGCATAATATGGTATCGGGATCTTGGATCTTGGGCATCCCTCGGCTTATTGTGTCCTGGATCTGGTGGTCCCATGTGGACTCCCGGGACACAGGAACATCCGGATTCTTACTTGAATCAGGATCCAGGCACATGTCTGGTGCTTAAGATCCCGATCCAATTGAATACCTTGATAACTTGCAGTGTCAGGTTTCATAAACAGGGCGATGAAAAACGGTTACATGTATATATCACAGCTGTATTTACAATAAATACTTCATGTAAAATTACAACAGGCTTCCACAACTGATCGGGCGCTGCCGGAAACCTCACGTGGTGGGGTTGGGACACATCAAACCCGGGGAAAACGGTCAACGGCAGGGGTTAGTTAAAGCTAACACAATATAATAGGAAGCACTCTCGCGGTTCACGTCAACATTCTCACAGGGCTCGCACTGGCATTGTGACAAGTGCATATTCAGATAGCAACGCACCTATCCTGGTAAGTCATCGACAAATGACAACGTCAATCAGGGCGTTTTATATAATGTGCATTTGGATTTGGCACACGTATGCAGCTCTTTGTGCATGCGTTTGATCAACAAATTTTCCACACTAATTTACATAAACTTCAAACGGACGACGAGCAACACAATTTGACGGCATCGCAAGAAAGCATCCCCTCGCAGCCGAATTTGTTCTCATACTTACCTTCCACAAATAGCACATCCACAGACGCACACAAGGCACAGGTCTCGGTGGAGAAGGCCTCGCCCACACCAGAGCGCTGCTCCACGCCTGCCCCGTCCAACAGGCCTTCACACGGGTCAGGTCAGCCCCGCCCGTCTAACACAGGCTGCTCTGCGGGCGGGGGCTCCAGCCGTGGAAGCACTTGTAGAAGCGGCGCGACTCCTTGCCCTTGAGCGTGAGGAACAGCTTCCTCGGCCTCTCGGGCTGCTTGACACGCAGGTGCTGAATGTATACCTGAGGAGGGGGGCAGGTTAGGGGGGGGGGTCATTCACATGACCAACATAGCAGGCGCGGTGCTGGGTGTATACCTGAGGAGAGGGGACAGGGGTCATTACATGACCGACAGTCGACATGGCAGGCGCAGTGCTGGGTCTATACCTGTGCAGACTGCAGATGATGGCACGGGGTCATATTTACAAGACCAGTGGCCAGGGGCGCGCCGCTCACTGACACTGTCCAGTCCAGGCCCTACTAATTACCAGCGGCCCTAGATCATTGGCCCGCCTTCCAAAGTACTCCACAGTACTCAGATACACCCTGCCTCCAACCCAATGCCCCGGTGCATCCAGCCAGGGGCGGAAACCGGGGGGGGGGGGGATACAGGCCATGGCCCCCCAAAACGACTGAAATCGGAGCAAAATCGACACATTTTTTGTATATAAAAGCAAATATAAGCAGCAGCTAATACAAAGTAAAGTTGGTTTTAGATCAGCTATCAATGCATAAGCAAGCGGAATCCGATGAGTTTTCAGAATCATGCGCGACTTTTTGGACTTTGCCCCCTCCCCAAACCACCGGTGGTCCCTCCCAAACTACCGTTCTGGATCCGCCCCTGCACCCAGCCTCTATCCTTGGCACCCCGGTACACTGCCCCCGTCCCAGCTGCGGATACTGACCTGGGCGCTCTTGTAGGCGAGTTTGACCTCGACCTCGCTGCATCGTGGCCCCATCCAGAGGAACACCTGCTCTCCGTTGTCCAGGATCATAATGTCGTCATCGTCCAGCTCGTCCTGTAGACATCAGAGGGGGGACGGTGACGTCATACATCACACATGATAGAAGGGAGGACCGACACAAACAGGGCGCGGACTGCAGTCCGTGGCAGAGAGGTCAGCACGTCAGAGGATCTGCCCCAGCCGCATTGGATGCCATGCAATCGCGGACACCATGCGGACGGTGGCAGTCTTCGGATGCCTCCCTCCGCCGCTCTCCCTCAGTCCTCCCCCAGTCCTCTCTCTAGATTTGACCTGGCCTGACTAGAGTAGACCAGACCTGACCAGAGCAGACCTGACCACGGACCAGTCTTAACTACAGATCAGACCAGAGCAGACCAAACCAGACCAGACCAGCCACCGTCTGCCTGCCGCAAGGTCCGACAGCCCCCACCTGACAGAAGTCGCTGCACTTCTCGCTGATGCTGAAGTAGCCCTTCTCGTTGGTGCAGCGGAAGAGCCTGCTGAAGCGCATGTAGTCGGCGCTGGTCTCGTACGGCTTGCGGCCGCCGATGCCCACCCAGAAGAAGTTCTCCGGTTCTTCGCCCTCGTTCAGCACCTGCAGACTGAATCGTTCCTGCCAGAGAATAGGGGGCGATGGTCAGTTTTAGTTTGGTGATGGTCAGTTTGAGCTCCGCACACAGCGGAGCCTTCAACAATAATGAGAGAAGTGAGGGGCGAAACCGAGACTGCGGACAATCAGGCAAAGATGGCATGCAAGTGGAGCCCAATACATGAGACGATGCGGCCAATTTAGGTTGCAAGCAGATACAAACTGTTGTACAAATAAGTTGTTATTTACATGGTTCACATCGGAATAAGACCCCAACATAAAATGAGCCCAAAGGTATCGCGAATATTTACGTTACGATCTCCCTTGCTTTACAATCTTATCTCACCTACCGCCTTCTTATGTTGCTTTCACCCTACCTCAGGCGTCCACTTGTCATCCCCTCCCCGCCGCAGAGGTTCCCTCCACAGCTCAGTGACGTCACACACGTGCTGTACACAGGTGCTCTTACCGTGTCGTACAGTTCGGTAGCGATCTCCCCCTCATCCCCTCCCGCCGCAGAGGTTTCCCTTCCACAGCTCAGTGACGTCACAACACCGTGCCATGCCAAGAGTGCTCTTACCGTGTCGTAAAGCTGGTAGTCGATCTCCTCTCCTCATCCCCTCTGCACCGCCGGCAGAGGTCCATCTCCAGCTCAGTGACGTCACACACGTGCATGACAGCGTGCTTCTTACCGTGGGTGTACAGCTCGGGTAAGCCGATTCTCCTCTCCTCAATCCCTCCCCGCCGCAGAGGTTCCTCCACAGCTCAGTGACGTCAGTCACGTGCGCTGACAGGCGTGCTCTTACGTGTCGTACAGTTCGGTAGCGATCTCCTCTTCCTCATCCCCGCCGCAGAGGTTCCCTCCACAGCTCAGTGACGTCACACACGTGCTGTACACAGAGTGCTCTTACCGTGTCGTACAGCTCGGTGGCGATCTCCTCTGCCAGCCGCGCCTCGTCGGGGTCCGCCTTCGAGCCCAGCCAGACGTACACGATGCCGGACTCCTGCTCCTGGCCAGGCTGGCTGAACGGCACCTTCAGGATGTAGCTGCCGCAGGAGGACAAGAAGATTGTGTAAACACTGGCTGAACGGCACCTTCAGGATGTAGCTGCCGCAGGAGGAAATTAAGATTGTGTAAACACAAGGAGGGAATATATAGACACTTGAAATGTCCGCCATAACTTCAGATGATGATGATGATTTGGTGATGATTGTGGCTTTAGGGCGCCGCAACAAAGTAGTTATATGGCGCCCATGATGATGATTTGGGCTTAGGGGCACATCAACTCAATGGCCCATGCCATAACTTCAGAGCACGGGAAGTGGTCTGTAGCTAACAGAACCATGAAATGTTCCACCAGAACTCAGGATTGAGCAACATCTACCAGAACTCATCGCTGACTCACCAGAACTCAGTGTTGATCTCCACAACTCACCAGAACTCTGAGTTGAGCACGCTGGCGTCGGGCGCCACCTGGACGCAGCGGCAGCAGATCGGATTACGCTGAACACCAACTCACCAGAACTCTCTGAGCTGAGCACCAACTCTCCTGAGCTTTAAGACACTCACCATTCACTCTCTGAGCTGAGCACCAACCACCAGAATCCGAGTTGAAGCTACGCTGGCGTCGGGCCTCACCTGCACACAGCGGCAAGCAGAGCGGGTTTGCGTTACAGCGCAGGTGGAAGAACTCGACCTTCGAGGCGGCGGGCGGCGTGCGGACGGGTTCTCGCGGCGGGTCTCCATGTGCCGCGGGCAAGGGCGGTGCAGGCCTTTCCGACGGGCCCTGTGTACAGAAAGGGCAGAGGAGGAAGGGGGTGAGGGAGGGCGCGGCAGAGCGGCGCCGCCCTTCCGACGGCCTTGTTGTTAGCAGAAAGGCAGAGGAGGAAAGGGGTGGGGAGGGGCGGCAGGGGCCGGTGCGCCTTCCGACGGCCCTGTGTTACAGAAAGGCAGAGGAGGAAAGGGTGAGGGGAAGGGGCGCGCAGGGGCGGTGCCACCTTCCGAACGGCCTGGAAGGACAGAAAGGCAGAGGAGGATGGGGTGAGGGAGGGCGGCAAGGGGCGGCGCCGCCTCCGAACGGCCTGTGTACAGAAAGGCAGAGGAGGAAGGGGAGGGGCGGCAGGGGCGGTGCCGCCTTCCGACGGCCCTGACGTGGACAGAAAGGCAGAGGAGGAAGGGGTGAGGGGAGGGGCGGGCAGGGCGGCGCGAGCGCCTTCCGACGGCCATGAGGGACAGAAAGGCAGAAGGAGAAGGGGTGAGGGGAGGGGCGGCAGGGGCGCGTGCCGCCTTCCGACGGCCGTGTGCACAGAAAGCACGGGAGGAAGGGTGAGGGGAGGGGCGTGGCACCGCCTTCCGACGGCCCTGAAGGACAGAAAGGCGAGGAGGATAGGGGTGAGGGGAGGGGCGGCAGGGCGGGCGGCCGCTTCCGAACGGCCCTGAGGCACAAAGCAAAGGCGAAGAGTTAGACGGAAAGGGTGAGGGGAGGGGCGGCAGGGGGGTGCGCTTCCGACGGCCCTAAGGACAGAAAGGCGAGGAGGAAAGGGGTGAGCGGGAGGGGCGGCAGGGGGGTGCCGCTTCCGGACGGCCTGAGGACAGCAAAGCGGCAGAGGAGGGAGGGGTGAGGGGAGGGGGTCGAGCAGGGGCGGAGTGCCGCGTTCCGCGGAAGCCCCTTGAGGCAGAAAGTGCAGAGGCAGGAAGGGGTGAGGACGAGAGCGGCGGCAGGGTGGCGGTGCGCTTACCCTGAACGAGAGCTCCTGTGCACAAGAAAGGCGAGGAGGAAAGGGATGAGGGGAGGGGCGAGACTGCAGACACTGGGCTACGGGGACATTGTGGGTCCGGTACACAGTAGAGTAGAGTACAATAGCTGAATATGAGGAAATATCGCATAGCGATATGATGATGATGATGATGGTTGGGGCTTAAGAGCGCCGCAACAAAATGGTTATATGGTCGCATAGCGATATCTGAGTACAGTTAGTGTTGCATATGTTTGGAGCCCGCCCGGCTACGCAAAGCTATTAAACGAGACTGGGATGTTTCACAAACACCGTTTCGACTCATAACGAAAGTAATACATAACCCCTACTACAAGGCGCAGAAAGACTGCTAATGTCTCCTAGTAGACGGACACGACACGAGCGTGAAACTATCCATTTGTCATCATCAGTAGCACTCGGGACGGTTTGACCCCCCGTGACTGTGTCGGAGCCACAGATTCCAGCACGCGCCGCTCACCTGGTGTATGACGAAGCTGCGTTTGAAGTGCGACATGAACTTCATCGGCTCCTGCTGCTGGTACATCCGCAGCACCTCCAGCTTCGCGCCGAACAGCGACTCGAACTTCTTCTGCAGACTGCCGGGCGGACAATGGAGAGTCAGACGGGGTCAGACGGGGTCAGACGGGGTCAGACGGGGTCAGACGGGGTCAGACCGCCAACTAGACCCTCCGAGACTCCGCCATTCCTGACCCTGAACCACACTTTCAGACTCAGCTTCCCTGTCTCAGACTGATCATGATGATTTACGTTTTGGCAGCACCGATTGGCGGACTTCTAGTGCGTATTTTCGCAGCCCACAGCGCTCTTGCTTTTACAAGAGACATAAGAAGAAAACGCGACATGCTTGGCTTATTTGTGCTCTAACTGTTCGCTTAGTACATTGCCTGACTGTAAGAGCGTCATCTTGATCCGACATAAACGCACCCCCTATTGCCACCAGGGCATTCAAACATGATACAACATTATTACAATTTTGGTTCATGAGCGTTGCAGACACAGTTTCCGTCCCAGTCGCCCATCTATATACAAATCTGACTGCACACTCCCAAAGCCAGCCCCAACCCACCCACCCAGACATTTGCCCAGCCTCTAACCTGAATGTGAACGTGAGCCAGCCCATGTTGGAG
>VOPJ01013335.1:0-11470 GCA_014673585.1 Semibalanus balanoides
TTTATTTTTTAATCCGAAGAAATTAAACTAAATATTTTAAAATTGTGCATATTTTGGAGAAGAAAAAAATCGAACGTCGAAATAAATATAATACAGACCTTATTGGTGAATATGTGTACTTAACCAAATGTGAAGTTTAATATCTTCAAAAATGACTTCTCAAGGAGTACGAATTTTTTTACTGCTAAAAACGGTCACCCTTCATAACATTTATACGAATAGGTACCAATAATTTCCGGTTTTCATATTTTCACCGATTTCTATTTAAAAATTGACTAATGGTCAAGTGGTCATCTTTTGTCACGATTGTGACGAAAAAAACTGACCTAAAAAACATATATTAACCATGACCCAATGATAAAACAACAGGCAGTTTTGACCTTTTTGACCTCCGTGATCTCGGATGACTTGAATTGATCCATATCTTTAAAAGGTCTAGATCGGTTCTCAGTTAGGAACAAGGATCGCAATTAATGCCGATTTATTGGCTTGCTTATACGTTGTAAAATAACGCTATTTCGGCGGCAATCCCAGCCATCGAAACGGTCAAAACATTTTGCCTTTTGACCTGACCTGTGGACTCGTCATCATTGACCTCGCGGGGTAAAGAAAAAATGATTTTATTCTTTTCATGAATTTTCCAGCGGCCATCGGAATTTCGTTTGAAATTTTATAATAAACCACCCGGTATTAGTTTTGAGATCTAATAGGGTTATCCCTCTATTGTAAATGTTGTTTACCCGTATCGCGGTTTAAAAAGGTTCATAAAGAAGTTGTATTTGGAAAACTTTGTGAAGGGCATTTTGACGCCTTAAACGGGTGAGTTATGATGGGGTGTTGATCCCTAAAATAAAACATCTATTTTAAGAGTAAAAACTGTGACACCGCCTAGGACTCCCTCTTTTGAACAAAATACTGTGTGATACACTTTAAGGAAGTTATCTTTGCTAGCGGATCCAAAGGCGGCGGCAGGGGTTTTAGATACAAGCCCCCCCCCAACGACCTGAAATTGCCCGAAGTTTAACGTGCATTGTCTGATGTAAGAAGAAAATGTAAACAGGTTTTACAACATAAATAGTGTTATTTTAACCGTCTTATAAGGCAAAATGTAGCAATGTCCGATGAGTTTTCTAAAAATTAGCAACCCGGAACCAACTGCAGCCCCATGGTTTTGAATCACCAGTGGTCATCTTCACGAAAAAAAACTTCTCCTCTATCGCAATTATTTTGACTTACCATGAGAGGGTTTTTGAAGCCGCCCGTCCCCACGTGTTGACCACACCCACAAAAACCCTTCTGAGGGTGTTTTCCATTTTTGTCCGTATTAACTGCGAGAGTTAAGCTGACTCTTTCTAAAAGCGAATTTCAACAGCCGGCGTTTGATTCTTACCAAAATTACTCCCTTTTGGAATATATTTTTGACACCCCTAGCGATGACTCCCTAGATTGAAAAGATGCGGTACAGATATTCCCCTTTAAGCAGTCATCAGGTACCTTTTAAATTCCCTTTTAACAAACCGTTCTCATGAACCCCTTAAAAATGGGAGTTCTGAAGAGGTTTTGGACTCTTCAAAATTAAAACCATTTCCTAACATTAGTAAAAAAATGACACCCCTATGACTCTCCTTTAAAACGTGCACACGGTGGAAAATTTACTCCTCTTGAAAGAGTCATCGTCTGAGGAAAAACTCCCCCTTCGGAGTAGCTGACCCCATGAAGAGTATTTTAAAGAGTGTTGACACTCTGTAAAACTCTCTGAGGGTGTTTTTATTTTGCTCAGTGTGGGCTTCAAAGACGCAGCCAGAGCCAGACCTCCGACAAGGGGGGAGGGGCACGGCATCCTCAGGGAGCCCTCGGCACCCCCCCCCCTCCTTCCCCCCAAAAAAAATGTCGCGAAAAAATATCTCCCCGGATTTAAGCCACTATATTTTGCAGAGCCTCTATAAAGTCGTAAACAGGGACGTCGCCGATAATTGTTTAGCATGAAAGTCGGTCTAATGGAGGGGGTACGTGCCCCTCTGCCCCCCCCCCCTCCCCCTGGCTGCGTCCTTGCTGGGCGTTCATTTATATGCTTTGAGATGCTATGTTAGTCAAGCCAACAAATTTCCATTTAAGCTTAACATTCCTGAAAGGCTGAGCTAAGTTTGCGTGGCAGAACCAAAAGTTGTGTGGTCTGAATAGGAAGCTCCGCTCGTGGGCGGAGTCTACAATCTGATTGGCTCTGATTGGATATTTTACAGACAATGTCAGCCCCGCTCTTGTTCAGCTATTGACGTTAGGAGATAAACGATTCTTCATTACGACGCATAAATCTTAAAACGACAAACTTTACTGCTGAACTGAAATTGGATGACCGACCATATTGTAAAGGCTCGTGGCTTATGCAACGATAGTGAAACTTGTATCCGGAAACATATTCATAAGGTGTTACACCGGCGGATCCAGACTCTTTCCGTGAGGGACATATTTGTGTGGCTAAAAGACTCCCCTATTTTTTTCTCTGGATTTGGGTCGGTCACCTTATTTTGGTATTCGAAATTTAAAAATGTTCTTTTTCGAGGGAGACAAATAAATCAACATATGTTTTTTTTTCATATCGAATTTTTTCAGCTATTTTCCGGAAGAAACGCGATATTCCGTAGCATATACACATATAAGTACCTAATAATGCAATTTATCTCATACTAACTCGCAGGGGCGTCAATGCTAATTTTTTAGTGGGGGTCAGCTGAAATAACTAACAAATTTATGTAAATTTATGTACCTTCATTTTGTATTCGTGTATTTGAAGGGAAATATTTTGCCCACTTTTCCCACTAAAATGGATTTATCACTTGAAATCGACAGACGAGATAAAAATATATTGCAAATTCCTCACATTTTGCATACAAACTTTCCTTTCAAAATATATTGGAATTCAAAGTAGGTAAGCGTTCCATGCTAAAAACGACCGGTACTTGCAAGGTGCTTACAAGTATTTTTGGTCCTCATCAAACTGCGGACTGTTTCCGTATTTTTTTGTTTCGTAATGGAATATAAAATATATGTTGCGCTCTGCTTGTGATTAAATGCCCGTAGATCCTCCATATAGAAAAGCTATTCAATGAACACGTAACCAAATAAGCAGTTATATGTGTGTCTAATATGGCGGCCTTTTAGTGGCTGTGACCCCTCAATTTTTGAAAATTGCTTTATTTATTTGCTAGATTAAGAGTTTCTTATAGCTTCGTAACTGGTTGTATACAACACTGGCATGGGCGTCGGAACGTGGGGGGAACGGGGGGACGCGTCCCCCCAGTAAAAAGATTGGAGGGGGACGTCCCCCCCCAGGAAAGTGACCTTACTTTTACTCTTTTTTGCTGAATTCGTCCCAAAGGATATGGAAACTCAATTTATTATTAAGGTCAAATTAGAGGTAATTTTCATCATATATTGATCTTTTTTTGTACTAAAAGTTTTGGGTACCTATAAACTGCGCCCACACCGGGAAGCATTTAGAACACTCCTCCCGGAGAATTCTGAATATTTTGAACAATGATCGATGTCAACATACACTTACAGTAAGTACCTATGCACATCAATATACGTGATCCTGCAAATGCAATGACCATATTGTAGTACATTGGGGGAATGACGTTTTAATGATGTTCATGTCATTTCACTGATGATGTAAAGACGATCAATTGCTGGCAAAACGTGAAAAATAAAAGATTCGATGCAATCTGATCATATCAAACTGTCGAAAGTAAAAGAAATAATATTCTCTTCTAAATGCAATATCTCAATTTTGGCTTTTAAACAAAAATAAACTTTTTGTACACATTTACATCAATCAAAATGTGTAAAAACGGAATATATCTCAGAGAACCGAGAATGAGCCGATACTCCTACCCAAGTTTTGTTTTTGTCTTAAAGTGGCCAGATAGCAGACAAATAATCCACTGCTGGGATTCTAAAAATAATACAACATTGTCTAGAGCATCATATTATTTAGATAAATCCAATTTCCATTTCTGATCTTGTGTGATCTGAACCTTGAACCTTGTTTAAGTTCACGTTGTTGAAATAGCTGATGCTTGTATAAGTATAAATATATAATAACCCAAAACACATATTTTGCATGACTTTCGTAGATATTTTGTGCAAAGTGAACTTTGGTGACCTGACATTCATCTTTGCTTACAATGTTTCATTGTCTTATATGGGAGATGCATTATATCTTTGATAGTACTTTGTGCGATAGTAGTCGCAATCTAAGGCTTTAGATGGAAAGTAAGACCCCCTCCCCCAACAAATCTGTTTTGACCTTTGACCTGACGCTGGTGACGCCTGACAGTTTCTTTTTATGAAACTAGCATGTGTTTTACACGTCTCATTGGCAACTTTATATTGCCGCCTTGCGTTCTCGTTGGCGTATTGGTGGAAGATAACGAGGGGCATAATATCTCTCTCTAAGGTGTTCGGCTGAATATCCAGCTTTTAAATTCGGTTTAGGTATGTCGCGAGTCGTACTTTGCCTCCAATATTTCTCCGGTTTGCAACATTTTTGATATTAAAAAAATCACCAAACTCTATTTTGTCATCACAAAAACAAACCTGTCTAATTGTTATTACAAGGTGAAGATATACTGCAGAAAAAAATATGGAAGATGACCTAACCGAATTTCGAACAATAATAATTTTGACCTCCTAAGTAATAGCCGGTTGAACTTATAATGCGGATATCGAAATACGCGGTGGGGCGCGTGGTTAATTACATTACTTTAAAGTAAAATAATTATGAATTGGCAGCTAAAAGTTGGTACATAATATTGACTTCTGCTATTGAATATCAAGTTCATCCATTCACTCTCCATTCATTCCAAGGAACTATATAGGTAGCTGCAGCTGGTAGAGTTCAGCCATGGCAGCGAATAGCATAACGTCGTGGGTACGGTACATTCATCCATAGATATGCTTATCTGTGTTCAAACAGCAAGCTCATGTCCCTTTGAGTCTCAGGAATTTATATAAATGAGTGTTATACGCAGCAATGCTTGGTAATAAACTCAATTTTGAAGAACTCTCAAGGGACATAGAAACGTCACGAAAGGAGAGGTCAGTGAAAACTCATCTCGTTTTTGAGGGAAACTGCCACCCCGTATATATATTTTTTTGGCGATTTCCGGGCTCTTCTCATCTTGTGATCTTTGCCATAACAAAACTTTTATCACCACAAAACAAGATTTTTAGCAAAAAGTGCGAAAAATGAGACTCATACCTTTCCTAACCCTAATAAGAAGCTTTTAAGGTTTTAATTTAACCCCGTTTATTTACTGGGTCTGATCGAACACCATTGACTGGGGGGGGGGGGGGGGCGTAAACGCTCTCCTGGTTCGACGAACCGCTCGAAACCAATGATCGCAGCGAGGCTGCAATACGGCATTCGAAACGCTCATTACGAAAAAATTAAGCGTCTTCGAAAAAACTCAAATTGAGGTCACATGTCAGATCACGAATCGGGTCAAAGGTCAAAATAATTATTATCGTGTATGAGACATACTTTCCATCCAAAGCCTTCGATTGCGACAATAATCACCACAAAGTCTCTTAAAAGGTATCATACACATCCCGCATGATCTAGAAGTGAGATTTATGGCTAAAGATTAAAGGTCAAGGTCAGGCACAAAAAGGTCACTATACACAAAATATCTACGAAAATTATGCAACACATGTTTTCATGAATCATTTTACGCATGGAAGCGATAGTGAACTCATTTGATTACTAAATCATGTATATGAAGCAAAGGTCAATTAAGTGTCAAAGTAAGGTCATGAAAAAAATGTGTTTTTAATTGATAAATATAAAACCAAAAAACGTCATGTTTCCGACCAATTTGTCTCAGAAATACAGTGCTTGTCGCTTATTTGTTTCTGTATCTTGTCCCAAAAAGCCAAAATAACGCAACTTCAAATATGTCATGAGTTACCAACACTGTAAGATGAATCACCATTTAAAATGACGAATGTCATTTTTGAAAATGGGTATGTAAGTTGGTTTTGCAATATGTCTCTGCATATCTTCCGGGTTTCCGACCATTTGTTTTCTTCAAATTGATTTTCATAGTTATTTTTAAAATGTGTAATTTTCGGGAGCCAAGAAACCAAAAATTTGCAAATCAGAAGATTCCCATTTGTACCCTTATTATTTTCAATATTATCAGTTTCTTGGATTGCATTTTGCTTATTATGTTGCTTTGTCGGTCATTAAAGTTAAGCTGATTTTATAAGTAAGAACTCACCTGAGTGACGTCTAAATTCGCTATATCTAAAAAAATCAACGAAATCGCCTCATTTTCACGAAGATGACGTGAAATTGATGTCGAATAACGTACCCGAAGATTCACGTTGATAGCGATAATCGTTTTTTAGTTAAGACGAAAAAACGGCAAGAGGACGTTCAATACCTCCCAGTCAATGCCGGGTAAACACTGTTTTGAGAGACATACCTTATGATAATAATGAGTGCCAACCTTACTCTCATAGTGCCAATTTTTTAAAGTAAAAATAAAATGGCGTGCGCCTTTATCAGAGCCAGCATAATGGCTGATGAAGGCGCAAGCCGAAAACTACGTTTATTGTGTTGTATTTACTAAATAATCTTTTTCGTCACTATGAGAGCTATTTTACCACTTACTTATTGTTGAAGAATCCTCTACCAATCCATGGTAAGTACGCTATTTGGAAATATATAATAGAAGGGGCAGATTGTAAATGGCCACGCTAAGACCATGCCCCACCAACCGGAAATTGTGGTTTCGGGACCCTTGGCGAGGCCCAAATTCGGAAACGCAATTTTCCCCTCCCCAAAACGGCCGGACATACAGCAAGTGGATGCTGTCACGGACTCCTCTAGCCCCCCCCCCCCGGTCAACAACTTTTCGCTAGCGACCTTACTGCCCCGTCAACAATTTTTGCTTTGGCTGCGACATGAACCACGTCCTCTCCAGTAATAAACCGTGGCGACGCCCCTGAACACTGGTACAAAACTGGTAAGGCTATTTTTACGATAGCTTGTTATCTTTCCCCCGAAAAATGGTTAACTTTCCCAGTTTCCTCCTAAGATCATTGTTTGTCACGTGCAGTGCTGGGAACGCGAAGGGGGCATACTTGTATTAAATGCCCCCCCCCCCGTTTACCGGTGGTGGTGGGGGAGGGGGGGGGTCATTTGCCCCTGATTGAGAATGTTAAGCATCTGGATCCGCCAGAGTGAGGGGTCAACGTAAATGCAAATGGTATCATTTTATCTTAAAAAACACTACCGCGTCCCTAAGATGCTTAACATTCTCAACCGCGCCTTTCTCACATTTCTGCCATTTATCTTGCCTCGACGGTTATGCCCTACTTGATTGCGGCGCTCTACTGCGATTTTCTTTCCGGTCGGTCGGCCTACCTCCTGTTCCCGCCCGTCGGTCTCGCCCGTCGGAAGACCTGTCACAATACTGACGATGTGCCGCCTGCCCCCCCCCCCCTCCCAGTCACGTCAGCTGGTTTGGCGGCCTTCATATCACCCCTAATATTGGTGTCAGCGGCGCGTGGTCGGCGCCGCCTGCTCCATTTCTGGGACCCGTGCCACTGTGCCAGCCGGCCGGCGCGATATATGCCACCCGCCCATTTCCCGGAAATGTGCCGATCGAAAAACAGGTCAGGTAAACATTCTCAAAACAAAGAAACAAAGAACAAAACAAAGAACGAGCAAATAGTTATAGCGAAAACGGTAGCTGTGTCGGCGTTGGGCCACGTCTGTTTGGATGAGATACGCACTACGCAGTCCCACATATGTTAAGATTGCGACACATCATATTAAGTACCTATCTATGTGATCTGGCTCAGTTATTGCAGCACTACATAAAACGATGGGAAAGCACCTAATTTTACTGTTCGCACCATTTCTTAATTTCACAATTTCTCAACACAGCACTTTTATTATTCCATTTCGTTGTAATCCCACTGTGTTGTTTCCATCCCCATTCCCCACCCAGTCGGGCCCTGAAGTGTTACATTTCGTTGGCCGGGGATTATAATACTCTCATGACTCATTGACTCGCTGACGGAAGTCTTTAAATACCAATAGTTTGTATAATAGTTCCCTTCCTTGCAACTCATTCCGGTTCGTCTACCTTGACAGGCCGTCCCTCTGGAACCGCTCACTAGACGAGTCGATCCATCAGTTAGATATTTATCTGGTTCCGGCACATTCCATCTGTCTCTTATCCTTACAGCTCTGTGCGTCAGCGTTTGAGCCAAACCTGACGTAAGCGTGTCCATTCGCCGCCTTCTCTCTCTGACTTCTGACGCCCCCTCCCGCGGTCGTTGTCAGTCAATTGGCATCATCGGTCGCTGAGCCGGCTGAGGCCAGTCTCGGCGGCGTGGCGGGGACAGAGGCGGGGGTCGGGTATGCCAGAGCTGCTGTTGCTCTCTAGCGCCGCCATATTACGCTTTGTGTGATGTATGGTCGTCACGGCTGCGGCGCGACTCATCGCCGACCGACTGTGGGTCAGAGTCAGAGGGTCAGAGTCAGAGAGTCAGAGAGTCAGAGAGTCAGAGAGTCAGAGAGTCAGAGAGTCAGAGAGTCAGAGAGTCAGAGAGTCAGAGGTCAGAGAGACAAGAAGAGACAGAGAGACAGAGAGACAGAGAGTTCAGAGAGTCAGAGAGTCAGAGGGTTCAGAGGTCAGAAGTCAGAGAGACAGAAGAGACAGAGAGACAGAGAGACAGAAGACAGAGAGACAGCGGCAGAGAGAAAAAAAAAAACAACAGAGAGACAGAGAAGACAGAGAGACAGAGAGACGAAGAGACAGAGAGACAGAGAGACAGAGGAGAACAGAGAGACAGAGAGACAGAGACAGAAGAGACAGAGAGACAGAGAGACAGAGAAAGACAGAGAGACAGGAGACAGAGAAGACAGAGAGACAGAGAGACAGAGAGACAGCGAGCCAGAGAGAAGAGAGACAGAGAGACAGAGAGTCAGAGAGTCAGTAGAGACAGATAAACAGGTGAGTGGCCGCTCAAAGTTGTCTGTCCGCTGCCGACATAAACGCCTGCTTGTCTCTGGATCGGCAGAGGACGTCGAGTTCTGCTGCTGGGGCTACTGCATAGACCTGCTGAACAAGCTGTCGGAGCGGGTCAACTTCACCTTCGACCTGTTCCTGTCACCCGATGGAGAGTTTGGCGACCTAGTCTCCAGGAATTTGTCAGGTGAGTGACGGTTGAAGTGAAATATCCTGTTGAATCGGTGGAGGACCTTCACTGGTGTCGATTTGTACACTTTTAGGGGGCCACGCCCCCCAGTTGTTTTAACTTTTAGCATTAGGCCTATGGCGTTGCATGGTAAGAATGGAATTAGAATATATAGTTAGCATTGGGCCCCCTAATCATTTTAAAAAATGACACTCCTGATAACCTTCCTGCGATGTTCGAACTAAAGAGCTGAAGAAGCCGAACGTATCCACTATCCATCATGTAGGTACCACATTTTATTCATATCGAATAACCATATAACACGAATTTATTATCCTAAATACGCAGCTCTTTTTAAAGGGAGTGTGCCTACTCCTTTGGAATGGCAAATATATTTGTATTACGGTAAAAAGCTATTGGTTTGATCATTGGTTACCAGGGCACTATATACTGGGTACTCCAAAGTTTGTTTTGTATACACTAGAAATACACTACAATACCTAATACAGAAATACACACAATACACTTTACATTAGAAATACAGAAACACTAAATACACTATAATAAATACAGAAATGGCTGCATCATCTCGCGACATAAATGGCCTTGTTTTTCGATCACAACTTCATATATCCATCACGTAAGGTAAAGCATTGTCCCTGCGACCTCCATTGGCGAGTTGTCTTTGACGGCGGCCATCTTGTACTGACAAAAGTAGTTCGCAGGGCGCGCGATGCATACTTTGCAATAACTCGAGAACCGTGTTGGGCTGACATTTTGATTCCAAAAAATCGAAATAAACACCTTCAACCTTTATTTCTATGATGCAACTTGATATATTTCCTGAGAAATCCCTCGAAAACTTTGGCTTGGAAAAGGGCCTTATTAACATGTAACCCTATGGGCAAGTACGAGAAGTCACGCCCATGCTACCATACGACTTTGGACCCCCCGATTGGTTACGATACAATGCACGTCTGGAGACCCTTTAGTTGAATTTTTACTTATTTTCTGTTTTGTATTTGTTTGTTTCAAAACTCATAAACGATTGCCACTATAAACAAAGTAAGATGTTTATACCTACAATGGCGCACCAAAGACAATAAACAACCCCATACGGACAATGTAAAATAGTTATAGAGTCTCTGTTCGGTAGTGTCTATCAGCGCGCACGAGTTGTTTTCTATTGGCCAGCGCTAACAATATATGCTAGCGTTGTAATTTAAAGGAAATAGTTCACCTTCAACATGGGTTTTGAATTGAGATAGCAGTTGTGTAGCCTGTGTTGAAAAATCCCTAACTGCAAGTGTTTTTGTTTTGCTGGAAAGGCTCTCCAGCCGAATATATTACACTTTGTGTCGAAGGAATGTGAGCCATGAATAAAGAATGTCAAGAATGTGGGCCTTAAATACAACTGGGCAGAGACTATACAGTAATCTTACGCGACTACTTTCGAATCTGATTGGCTGAGCCATTCGATTATTTCGTTTGACGTTGCAGAGAGTAGTATAGTAGTTTGTGTAATAAAATTAATATGTAGTACGTCTTCTGTCCTGAATGGCGCGTGTTGGTTATTTTGACAAGATGATAAAGAAGGTTGTTGATTTTCAAAAATATGATCAATGTGTTTGAAAAAAAAATGCTGAACTATTTCTTTAAGCGAGGGATTGTGTTTTTGTGTTTATAGCATGTGTACAAGCGTAGCGCTCATTTCGAAGACTTGTTAGTTGTCGGTGGGGTTTGGGATTTTTCCTGTATTAGCATCTGCATGCCGCGTGCCTATACCATGGGCTGCCGAGTCCGATGACGTGTGTTTATGCTGCCACATTACGTATGCTGGGGACACTGAATCCAGACAATCGTCTGATTAGTGTCCTTGGCCAATAACCTTATTAGCATTCTGTGCAGGCACTGTTCATAACAGGAAACCTGCATGCGGGTAATGCGAGTCATATGAGACGCCATCGCTCCAGATTATTACCCACAGCCCCCCTGTCTTCTGCTCTCCCTCTCTCACTTTAGCCACCCTCCCTCCCCCGTCGCTTTCGCGCTGTCGCTCTCGCTCGCTCATGTGAATGAACGCATAAGGTGTGTGGCGGTTCATTGCTCTATGCTGATTTATGCCGTTGGTATTTTCGTCTTTGTTTTTATATTTGCCTTGCTTGCACTGTTGTTTGAAGTCTTGAAATCGTCTTAAGTGAAGGTCACTCGGTAGGCTTGTAAGTGATGAACTAGTAAAGCATGCATGGCATGA